>CM076574.1:1049715203-1049882703 GCA_034641835.2 Pinus albicaulis | reverse complement strand
CCCCGGGACACTCCAAGATCCTTTTTCGAACCTGCTCTGCTCCCATCGTGAGGAGATGGATAAAGACATCCCATACGTTGCACTGATCCAAGGGCCGTTCGTAGTGGGGGTCGAAGACCAAGGAGTTATTTTTATTTACACCAAGCATTCTTCTATTCTTATGACTAGATCCAATCTACTGGACCCTGCGGAAAATGAATTGATAGAATTTGATTTCACATTATTCCTTTAGGGAATAATGAGGAGATCCTATCGATTCCTGTTTCCTATGGACCTTCAGCAAAAGCATGAAAATGCTCGAATGGTATGATCCCTCCGTCACCCTACCTAGAATGAAAAGGGTGATCCCGTAGTTCTTGGTCTGTGAAGATGCGTTGTTAGGTGCTCTATTTTCCACATCTTGGCTGAACTTCAACCTGTGCCCGAGAGATAGCCATCCATACACTGATAAGGGATGTATGGATTCTCGAGAAGAGAGGATCTGTGATGAATAACCACTGGGCCCCCCGGACCGCCCAGGTCCACAAATGAATAGAAAGTTGGATCTGCATTCGATCTCACCTAAATCGCTCCATCTATCCTCCTGAGGATAAGTTCAGTTCCAAACCCCGGTTCGAACAAACAGGAGTACTTTCAAATTAATGAACCAATAATATCATAACTTTATATTTCCCTTTCCTACTAAAATCCTTCGCAACATGTTATCAACACAAGCCAAAATGCTTTTATTTGATTTTTTAATTTAATAATAATGAAATTAAACACTAAAACTCTCAAGAGAAGAAACCCAGCCATTCTCCAAACCCACTATGATTTTAAATGTAGACTTGTTCTCCAACTGTATTCTAAAAGTAGCGCTGAAATCATAACAGCCCGAGAAAGCTTCTAATGCTCCCACCTTTATTTTACGGTCCCCAAATAGCAATAGATCTTTGGAGTTTTCACAGCTCCAAATAGCGCTTCAATGACGAAATGCTGATTAATTATCCATCACCAACACTGATCTGGTTCCCACCTCCGTGCTTTCCAACGAAATTTCATGGAGGTGATGAGTAGGCGATCATAATCAGCTCTGGACTGAGGATTCGACATAGTGGTATACGCAATGTGTATATCCATGAAATCCCGGGCGTACTTATCCTTCTCATCAGGAGGCTCAGCGTCTGGGTGACGGAATCTGGCCAGTCTTCGATATGATGCGTTTATTTCTTCCCTGGTTGCCCTAAACGATAATCCCAGAACATGGTAGAGAGTATTATTAGTCTTCTAATCACACTGATATGAGCCCTTGGATGTTTTCACTACTGATATTCATCTCTTACGATCCGCACTATATTGGAAATTTGTGGATCTTCTTGTTTTATGTTGAATCATCAGAGGTGGGCACATCGTCATCTTCATATCAGTCTGATCATCTGAACCGAGGCGCACTGGTGCATGATAATCTGATGACTATACTAATAATGAGTTAACTGTTTTCCCAGAGATCGATCCTGCTGGGCTACTGGCGCTGCCAATCTGCAACAGATCATGATTTATCTGCAACAGATCATGATTTTCTACTCTACAAAAATCCCATATTCCCAACTAAGCCGTAATCAATCCGGGAAAGAGATTCAACTGTCCATCCATGATGCTGGGCTGAAAATATCTGGGGTTCAACCAAAGTCACTCCCAAAAACCCTTACTCCTTTGTACTCCGGGATTAGCTCGATATCCTGCTTCAGCTGCCATCTGCTCATAGAGATCCCCATGGCTTAAGATTTCAATTCTTCAGTTATAGCGCTATAGACGTCATCATCATGCCTGTGGAGCTCGCCCTTCATTGCTTCATTCGTTGTTTGCTCTTGATCTTTTTCTCTGGCAGAGCGATCTTGGAGGGCGAGGTCATGCTATTCCATCCTCTGCAATGAACTTCACTGACAAACAAAACTAAATAAGGAATCAATATGCAAAAGAGCGGGCTAGCGTTTTTGAAAATATTTGAAATGAAGGCGGTAGACACAGCCAGACCTTTTGAAAATATTTGAAATTTCACTCTGATGGCAGTGATATGGAGATACCTTGCAACAGCATTAAAGTGGACGAATTAGGGGTCGGTGAGGATGGCGGAGGACGGGAGGGCAGGGAAGGGGCGGAGGACGGGAGGGCAGGGCTCTCAAAAACGGAGAGAGATGGGCCGGAGAGCAGGGTCATGCCGGAAGGGGTGAACCTGACGTGTCAAATCACCTCTCGTTTGTTCCAGCATTAGCTTCCTCTTTATTATATTTTTTAAAATTGTAAAAAATCTTTTGGTAATAATCGCATGCAATGGAACATTGTCCACGCGTTTTGAACCAGCAGTGTGGTTCATCACATAGTCTTGATGATGAATCACGCTGGCTAGTTCGAAACGTGTCGACAATGTTCCATTGCATGTTATTATTAGCGAAAGATTTTTTACAATTTATATAATGAATCACAGAAGAATTTATTTAAAAGTTTAAATTAATTGTTATTAATTTTGATATTCAAAATTAATCATTTAGTTCATGTTCATTGTATATCATAGTTAAACAATGTAATAAGAGTTATCTTTTTTTTGTTATTTTTAAACAAAAATCATCCATTTCAAACTGTAATTTATCATTTTATAATTTTTTTCAATATAAAAATTACTGTTTTTTTCTTTTTTTATATAAGAATTATTAATTTACAACTACAATTTGATGTTTATCATTTTTTTTAACATGTTCATTTTCATTTTATAATTTTTTTCAAATATATAAATTACTTTTTTGTTTTTCTTTTATAATATTACTAATTTGCAACTATAGTTTGTTTTTTTTATAACTTTTTTGATTTACTAAAACCTTTATTGTGACTTCCTATGAGAACTCTCATGGGGTTTGCTTTGAACAGTGTACTTATTGAATGGAAAGTTTCCTGGACACATTGTTTGAAAGTTCCTAGACACTTATGAGATCTCTCAAGGGGTTTCCTTTTACCAAACACTTTACTCATGGGCTTCTATGCATTATTCACAGTAGTTATTTCTTGATGTGCTTCATTTAAGAGTTCTTCAGATTAGTAATATTTCAAAAGAAAACTGCTCATTACTGCACCTAATTTGAATTGATCAAATTATTATTATTCTTATCGAAGTATAGTTAACAAGTTTGAAGCAAATTTCTGTATTTTTTTGGTCAATACTACCCAATTTGGTAACCATAATTTAAATCATAGTTACCAAGTTTACTACTTTCCATAAAAAAAAAAATTCAAATGTTTAAAATTTAATACTATAAAAATTCAGAAGTAGACATCTTACAAATACTTGAATATATTATTTTACCAATATTTTGAAATTTTGAAATTTACAACGTAATATTAAAACATTTATCCAAATTCTAAATTCAAAACATTAACAACAACATTTTTTACTGATTAATCTATATATTAAAAAACATTAACCATTATAATTTAATATTTATTCAGACTTTCAATAAATAAAATTATCAAAATTTTACTTTATATTTATTTAAATTTAATGAATTTACTACAAATATATTTATTTTCTAGTTTACCCAAAAATAATCTATTTTAAACATCAAAATTTAACATTTACTCACATTTTCAATAAAATTAATCTATTCTATCACTTTTACTAATCATCTTAAACTATAATCTTTACATATTTTATTAGCAGTCTTTTGTGAGAAATTCACTTTGCAAATCCTGATTCACAAGTCTTTACCGATTTTATTCACAACCTCTCTAAGAAATTTACCTTGCAAAATTATGATTGGACACCTTCTCCGTTGTCCCTATAACAGAATATGCTAAATCCAACTCGTTAATGAAAAGTAGTATACAATTTAACAATTAACCATATGCAATTTCATGGATGTTAAAAGGGTTTATGAGGAAGGGGCCATCTTGAAAACTGTTGCGTTCTCGTGTAAACTGAATATACCGAACGAGCTTATTTTCAAAAAATTTCTCGTGATTCGATAGAATTTGTGGTAACTATGGTTTAAACTGTTATACCAATTCTAATTACATTTTAGATGCAGGTATTTAATAGATCTCGTGATAAAACATGCTTTTTAATTTTAAAACAATTCCAAAAACACAATTAGTTGAAGTTTTATCACTTGAAAAGGAGATAAAAATCCTTAGTACAACCCAGTAGATGTAAATGTTGAAATATTAAAGTCACCTGTCATGCCTTTGGGCAGGAAGAAAATAAGTACAAGGCAACAGAATCAGAATTTTGAGTGCACAACACTCTGTATTAAAGAGCATGGAGAAATCCGTATGAATGAAATTAAATTGTGATGGGCCGCAGCCACAGATTGCAGAGGAGAGTTAACAGGTGATGGGCGAAGCCGCTCTCCACAGTGGAAGGAAGAAGATTTTTCGTAGATCTGTTCTACGGAGGATCTGAGTAATTAAAAACAGTCATTTCAGGCGTTTAAAGCCTTCAACAACCAAACTGAATAAAACAGTCAAAGTTTTTATTAAGTGTCTTGTTGATGAGGAGTTTTGCGATGCGATGCGATCCAATCGCAATCGCAATAATCAAATGTCTTGTGGATGTGGCAGAGTTCCGCAATGGAACGACTGTATATAAAACATACAACCAAACCTTATTATAAATTGCCCCCACCAACAGCCAAGGCTCGTGGGTCCACTTGACCACATGGCGAAATCTCAATGGAATCGCAAGTCTTGAATCGCAAGGTTCATTCGGCGGAGTTTTGTTATGAACTCCGATTGAAGGCCGGACCCGATCCAGTTATAAGCCATAGTTTAATGCACAATTGCATCCGATTGTTCAATCACAATCGGAAGGTTTCATGTGTTGGGCCCAATTGCATCTTGTTGAAGTGGTGGACCCGATGGACTTATTATGGCGTAGTTTGTTATTTGAATCGTGTTCGGGATCTGAATCGCAATCGGAACTTTCTGTGTGATCACACACCTTTGTAATATGCCCCGATTGAAGTTTCGGACCCAATCGCTTTATGTGCCATGTTTTATATCGAGCCATCACGTCCGTTGTGTAATCGCAATCAGAACTTCTGATTGATCGCACATTTTTGTAATATGTTGCGATTGGAGTGGCGGACCCGATCCATATTATAGGCTGGAGTTTATATGCGCCATCGCATCCGGGTCCTCAATCGCAATCGCAAGTTTTTGTGTGACACCTCCGATCCGCCGACTGCGATGTGGTCCCCACTCGCACGTCGTGCATTTAAAAAAAAAAAGAAGTTCCGCAAAGGTTTTATGTAATGTTTTTTTATACGGCATATAAAAAAGCCAAAAAGGTCTGTGAGCTTGTGTAATGAATTATTGTTCTGTTTTGGTGTTTCGCACAGCAGTGCGAAAAGGAAATACACAGCAGCGTGTTTTACACAGACAGAGAGCATTGTTTGAAGAACAGAAAGTTGTTTTGTGAACCGTGTGTGTAGCAGTCACTATTTCTGATATCCCTCTGTGTTGAGGAAGACTTTTGTAATAGTTTTTAAGTTTTGTAAAGGAAAAAGAAAGCATTTTCATGCCATCTCTGTCTGCAAGTAAAATTTTTGTTTTTAAACTTCTCTGTGTTGTAGAGGAGAGGAGCTTACTCTCTCCATTTGGAATTCTCAATATTCCAACATGGTATCAAAGCTAGTTTAGGCTCTTTGAATGTTTCAAAGAAGCTGAAGAAGAAGAAGACTTGTTGAAGCGTTTTCTCCAGCGGTGTGAAAGCTCAACAGAAGTCAAAAGTTCAGGTATTTCTCAAAGATAATAGTGCTGTTGTTTTGTGTTTAAAAGGAGTTTGTTCTTTCAGAAAAAGGAAAGACAGTTTATTTAAATTTAGAGTTCAGTTTAAGAGCAATGGCTGGACCAAGTACAGGAATGAACATTGGAAATGTTCAACTTCCACAGTTTAATGGAAAGAACTATGATTATTGGGCCATTACCATGAAAGCCCTGTTTGTCTCACAAGACTTATGGGAGTTTGTAGAAGATGGTTTTGTTGAACCAGCTGATGAGCAGGCTTTTAATGCCTTAACTCAAGCAGAGAAGGACTTATTGAAGAACAATAGGAAGAAAGATGCTAAAGCTCTCTTCCTTTTGTATCAAGCTGTGAATGAGAGTGTGTTTCCAAGGATAACAGCAGCTAAGAAATCCAATGAGGCATGGGAAACTCTGAAAGTAGCCTATCAAGGCACGGAGAAAGTTAAGACAGCAAAGCTTCAGTTGCTGAGAAGAGATTTTGAAACTGTTTGCATGAAAGAGTCAGATAATGTAGACACATTTTTTACACATGTGATTGGGATTGTAAATCAGATAAGGTCCCATGGTGAAACTCTTGAAGAAAGAAGGATTGTGGAGAAACTTTTGAGATGCTTACCCTCAAAGTTTGATGTTATTGTTACCACCATAGAAGAGACCAAAGATCTCTCACAGTTCACAGTGGATGAACTTCATGCCTCGTTGATAACTCATGAACAGAGATTGAGCAGAGATGAACACTCATCTCTAGAGCACGCCTTCAAGACCCAGATCCCTTCAGGTAGAGGAAGAGGTCAAGGTAAAGGAAGAGGAAGAGGCAGAAGCCAGAATAGAGGTGGAAGGAACAACCCTTCACATTCACATGGAAGGAACAACAGTCAGAGTCAGAGCCACGGCCAATGCAATAGCCAGCAAGGTGGACATCAACACCAACATGCTCATGGACAAAGGTATGACAAATCCAATGTCCAATGTCATTATTGCAAGAAATATGGGCACTATGCTAATGAATGTAGAAAGAAGCAAAATGACATGAAAAATAAGCATAATGCTAATGTAGCAAAAGAAGAAAAGAACCCAAGTAACGTGCTATTAGCTTGTAATGTAGCACAGGATAAAGAAGATGATGTTTGGTTCTTAGATTCAGGATGTAGTAATCATATGACTGTAAACAAAGCAATGTTTTCCAATCTAGATGAAGAAGTTAAATCTGAAGTGACCACGGGGACTGATACTAAGATCTCTGTCAAAGGAAAAGGCAGAGTAAGTATTCGAGCCAGAAATGGTGAGCAAAAATTTGTCCCTGATGTGTATTATGTTCCAGGTCTAAAATGTAATCTTTTGAGCATTGGGCAGCTCATAAATAAAGGTTACAATGTAATATTCAAAGATGATGTGTGCACCATAAAAGATATACCTCCAAGCAAGAAAATCATTGCTGAAATTCAAATGAACAGCAATAGAATGTTTTTGCTCAAGCTCAACATTGACTTGAAGGGAAAAGGAAAGAGCATAGCAGCTGTAACACAAGAAGCCTTTCAGAAGGAAGCTAAAGATGAAATTTGGTTATGGCACTTGAGATTTTGACATCTCAGTTTCGGAGGATTAAATCTGCTGCACAGAAAATGAATGGTAAGAGGTTTACCATTGATTGAGAAGCCTGACAGCCTATGTGAAGGCTGCATCTTGGGAAAGCAACACAAAGAAAATTTTCCTTCAGGGAAAAGCATAAGGGCGAAAGCACCTTTGGAGATAATCCACTCAGATTTATGTGGGCCAATGCAAACAACATCTATTTCAGGCAGCATTTACATGCTGACTTTCATAGATGATTTCACAAGAAAAGTGTGGGTTTATTTTCTGAAATATAAGAGTGAAGTCTTGTAGAAATTTTGCCATTTTAAAGCTCTCGTAGAAAAACAGAGCGGACTGCACATTAAATTCCTCAGAACCGACAGAGGAGGAGAATACATATCAAAGGAATTTCTGCATTTTTGCAGAGAGAACGGCATACACAAGCAATTTACCACCAGGTACACGCCGAAACAGAATGGAGTCGCTGAACGGAAGAATCGAACCATAATGGAAATGGTTAGAAGTATGCTCAAGGCAAAGCACTTGCCGAATGAGTATTGGGCAGAAGCAGCAAACTATGCTATATATATTTTAAATAGATGCCCTACAAAAGTAGTGATGAACAAAGTTCCAGAAGAAGCGTGGAGTGGCAGAAAACAAGGAGTCACCCACATGAGAGTTTTTGGATGTGTGGCATATGCACACATTCCAGACAAATTGAGAAAGAAGTTGGATAGTAAGGGGGAGAAGTGTATTTTCCTTGGATACTGTGAAGATTCCAAAGGATACAGATTGTATAACCCATCTATAAAGAAGTTTGTGATAAGAATAGATGTGCAATTTATTGAAGAGGAAGCATGGGATGGAAGCATTGAGAAAACAGTCAACGTTAAAAACTGTTTGTCTCATGATGAAAATGAAGGAGATGTGGTTGAAATTAATAACCCATCCATAGCACAACCTCCACCAGCACAAGGACAGCAAGGGACGCCTCAAGCGACAGCGAGAACACCCTTAAGAAGAAGCGGCAGTGGTTCACTGAGCACACCACACGGAGCAGAATTCAGTGCTTCATCAAGCACGTCTACACCAAGTGAACGAGGAACAAGATTCAGAAGCATTAGAGAAATCTATGAGCAAGGAGCGGCAAATGAAGGTATGAATTCCTTATTTGCGTTGTATTGTCAAGTTGATGATCCTATTCATTTTGAAGATGATATTAAAGATAGAAAATGGATAGAAGCTATGGATGAAGAAATTAAAGCCATAGAGAAGAAAAAAACATGGGAGTTAGTTGATCTCCCAGAAGGTAAAGAAGTCATTGGTGTAAAATGGGTCTATAAGACCAAAAGCAATGCTGAAGGAAAAATAGAAAGACACAAGGCCATACTTGTTGTCAAGGGATATAAGTAGATGCATGGGATTGACTATGAAGAAACTTTTGCACCAGTTGCAAGAATGGAAACCGTGAGAGCAGTGTTGTCCATAGCAGCACAAAACAAATGGAAAGTTTACCAGATGGATGTAAAATCTGCATTCTTAAATGGAGTTTTAATGGAAGAGGTATATGTGGAACAGCCCCTAGGATATGAGAAGAAAGGCCAAGAGCATAAGGTTTTCAAATTAAAGAAAGCTCTTTATGGGCTGAAGCAAGAACCAAGAGCATGGTACAGTAGGATAGACTCCTATCTACTGGAAAATGGATTTGAAAAATGTGAGGGAGAACCCACCCTCTACATCAAAGAAAAATATGGTAAGCTGTTCATTGTTGTTTTATATGTTGATGATCTAATTTTTACAGGTAATGATGATTACCTTGTTGAAAATTTTAAAACAATCATGAAAGATGAATTTGAAATGACTGATATGGGTTTATTAAGATACTTCTTGGGAATAGAAGTGGAGCAAGGTGAGAAAGGGATTTTTATTTCTCAAGCAAAGTATGTGAATCAAGTTTTAGAGAGATTTAATATGCAGGAGTGCAAAGTTGCAATTACTCCCATAGTAATGGGATTGAAGTTGAGAAAAGATGACAACAACAAGGATGTTGATCCAAGTTTGTATAAAAGCATAGTTGGTAGCCTCATGTATTTGGCTGCAACTAGGCCGGATATAATGCATGCTGTTAGTTTAATTTCCAGATTTATGGAGAAGCCAAAAGAAGCACATTGGCAAGCAGCAAAAAAAATTCTAAGGTATGTGAAAGGAACTAAAAAATTTGGTATTTTATATACAGCTTCAGAAAATTCAGAGTTAGTTGGATACACTGACAGTGATTGGGCTGGAAGTGTAGATGATGGGAAGAGCACTTCCGGTTATGTTTTTCATATGGGTTCAGGAGCCATATCATGGGCTTCTAAGAAACAACCTATTGTAGCATTATCTACAGCAGAGGCAGAGTATGTGGCAGCTACAGTAGTAGCGTGTCAAGAAATTTGGATGAGAAGAATGTTGAGAAGTCTATGTCAAGAACAGGTAAAAGGGACAGTGATTTATTGTGACAATAGCTCAGCTATTGCATTGTCAAAGAATTCTGTGTTTCATAAGAGAAAAAATCACATAGACACAAAATTTAATTATATCAGAGAATTAGTGAATAGTGGAGAAATTGTTTTACAACATTGTAAAACAGAGGAGCAATATGCAAATATTTTAACTAAACCATTGGGACAGAAGACCTTTGAATTTTTAAGAAAATGTTTGGGTATTACTGATAACCCAGCAGCTGAATTTAAGGGGGAGTGTTGAAATATTAAAGTCACCTGCCATGCCTTTGGGCAAGAAGAAAATAAGTACAAGGCAGCATAATCAGAATTTTGAGTGCACAACACTCTGTATTAAAGAGCATGGAGAAATCCGTATGAATGAAATTAAATTGTGATGGGCCGCAGCCACAGATTGCAGAGGAGAGTTAATAGGTGATGGGCGAAGCCGTTCTCCACAGTGGAAGGATGAAGATTTTTCGTAGATCTGTTCTACGGAGGAGCTGAGTAATTAAAAATAGTCATTTCAGGCGTTTAAAACCTTCAACAACCAAACTGAATAAAACAGTCAAAGTTTTTATTAAGTGTCTTGTTGATGAGGAGTTCTGCGATGCGATGTGATCCAATCGCAATCGCAATAATCAAATGTCTTGTGGATGTGGCATAGTTCCGCAATGGAACGACTGTATATAAGACATACAACCAAAACTTATTATAAATCGCCCCCACCAACAGCCGAGGCCCGTGGGTCCACTTGACCACGTGGCGAAATATCAATGGAATCGCAAGTCTTGAATCACAAGGTTCAATCGGCAGAGTTTTTTTATGAACTCTGATTGAAGGCCGAACCCGATCCAGTTATAAGCCATAGTTTAATGCGCAATCACATTCGATTGTTCAATCGCAATCGGAAGGTTTCATGTGTTGGGCCCGATTGCACCTTGTTGAAGTGGTGGACCCGATGGACTTATTATGGTGTAGTTTGTTATTTGAATCGCGTCCGGGATCTGAATCGCAATCGGAACTTTCTGTGTGATCGCACACGTTTGTAATATGCCCCGATTGAAGTTTCGGACTTGATCGCTTTATGTGCCATGTTTTATATCGGGCCATCGCGTCCGTTGTGTAATCGCAATCGGAACTTCCGATTGATCGCACCTTTTTGTAATATGTTGCGATTGGAGTGGCGGACCCGATCCATATTATAGGCTGGAGTTTTTATGCACCATCGCATCCAGGTCCTCAATCGAAATCGCAAGTTTTTGTGTGACACCTCCGATCTGCCGACTGCGATGTGGTCCCCACTCACACGTCGTGCATTTAAAAAAAAAAAAAAAGTTCCGTAAAGGTTTTATGTAATGTTTTTTTTATATGGCATATAAAAAAGCCAAAAAGGCCTGTGAGCCTGTGTAATGAATTATTGTTCTGTTTTGGTGTTTCGCATAGCAGCGCGAAAAGGAAATACACAGCAGCGTGTTTTACACAGACAGAGAGCATTGTTTGAAGAACAGAAAGTTGTTTTGTGAACTGTGTGTGTAGCAGTCACTATTTCTGATATCCCTCTGTGTTGAGGAAGACTTTTGTAATAGTTTTTAAGTTTTTTAAAGGAAAAAGAAAGCATTTTCATGCCATCTCTGTCTGCAAGTAAAATTTTTGTTTTTAAACTTCTCTGTGTTGTAGAGGAGAGGAGCTTACTCTCTCCATTTGGAATTCTCAATATTCCAACAGTAAAGATGTTAGAATTTTCAGTGTGAAAGCTTAAAATAAATATTGTATTTTTAACTCTCAAAGTTGTATCAAAAGATAAGGGGAATTATTTCTTTGAAAATCCTTGAAACAACTATGGAATTAGAAATTTACAAAGAATGATACATCTTCGTCTTAATGCTAAGAACATTTGATGAAAATAAATCTTTGGGTAAGCCCAAAATCCCTTTTCATGTAAAAATTTCGATCCTTGACCTATGGGTTATGGCCCACTAAGTCTCGACGGAAGCTTTTTAGGTTTTAAGCCTTTTAACTTTACAACGTGGATCTATATTAAAATCAAGCCATCTCCCTTATCGAACTAAATAACCATTGAAAATACACGATATAAGTGCTAAGTATTAAGACCCCACGCTCAACCATAATACAATACACAGCAATATGTGGATTTCAATTATATGCAACCGCCTCTATAAATATCGGTGATCGCATGCACTTTCCAACCGTCTCCGATTCGGTACAAACCTCCACTTCTCCAATCCGATTACTTTCGCTACAGTTCCGATCCGGTTAATCGAAATCACTAATCACTGTGGTTCAAACCCAGTCGGTGATCGGAGATCGATGTAATTCAACACACCTCCAGTAATCTTTGCGATTTCCACGGACCCGATTCCACTTCAAGTCAGCTTATCTCGCTTCACGTCCAGGTTCTGTTGCAACATGGGACTATTTTCTGCTCCGATGTGATTTAATCTGCTTCGTTCTGCATCGAAGATTTGATACAAAATGATGTCGATTGTTGTAAATCGACATCCCGACTTCTCTGCGATTGCTCTCTCCATAGAATCTCCAACCCATCTCTGTAATTGATAAATCCAACAATTATACATGCAATTACCCCGAACGTGGAATAAACTGTTTCAAATTAACCGATCACAACGTTCATTCATAAACAGTTAAATGATATTTAGATCGCCATCGATCCTGAAGTGATCGATGGTCGATTAACAAGCACACAACACAGGATTTCGCTCATCAAGTTAAACTATAAAAAAACCATAACTCAATAGACAGAAAATCGACATAATCTATAATTTTGATTATATACAAAAGATCACTTAATCTAAGGCATTGCAGCCTTAGTCAATAAATCCACACAGGCTACATTGTATTCTCACTCGCCTGCTCATCTCACACATACAAACTCGCTTATAAAGCATTTACAAAGGCGTGAATCTGTTACGATCCACAAAAATCTTTCCCGAAATTACTCAACAAACTCCATTAATAATATGAATTTTAACGAAAATATGGTTTTTGTGGCCACATCAACTTCGCTCCTCTTCAGATTCTTCTTTGATTAAGGAGGGGTTAGATGCTCCTGCATCAACATTGCATCTAAACAAAATACATGGACAGAAAGAACCAGATGTTGTATATGTTATATCCCAGAAATTGGTTTTCCTCAACCCACACACGGTGCATTATGAGCATTAAAATCCACGAGAAGAATTCTGGTTCCTTTTCCATTTGGCCATGGGAAAACTCGGGCAATGCATACATCCTCTATCCAAGAAATTAATTTCCCACCACCCACACATAGTGCATTATGAGCATTAAAAATCACAATAAGAAATCTGGTACAGTAAATACTTTTCCCTGTAATGATTTGGTGGTGGAATCTAATGGCTAAGAATTATTCAATCGTTTAATATTAGATTTACTAGTATAGACCAGTACACGATGACATCTCGAGAAGTTGTTTAAAAAAAAAACACGATCAAGCGTCTACTACTAGTATAAATCAATACAGGGGGAGTTTTAAAAAAAAATATCTTACAACTTAATTATTAAAAAATATTTATTTTATCTATTGAGAAAAACATAAAATAGACTACCATTTACACAGAACATATTATTTAAAGCACTAGTTCTTGCACGCTGTTAAATGGACAATAACAATTTCTTAATACACCCAAACGGAATTTAACCCAGATGGAAATAAAACATCACACAAGATTGGATGGTGTGAATAAATGATACTATTAACCTAGTACATGGTGGTGGTGGTGATATTAATTTGGTAGAGAGGTAAATTTGAATTAGAATTAGAGTAGATTTATTTTAGGCATGATCTAACATAAGCCTGGAGCAATACAATTTTTTCAAGCGCAAAGATATTTTAGAGTGCAAAAAATAATGGGTAACTTTTCATTGTTTAAATTTTATTTTTGATTGCTATAGAAATTACATAACTTAAACTTCTAAGTCCAAAAATTTGTTACTAGATTTCCACCAAAGACATACTTAAAAAAGTATTATACTTTAAAATAATAAGACCACTTCAAATATTCTAACCATAAAAGTTTATTTTTTTCAATAGTTTTATATGATATATTCATTTTTTTTAAACAATATATAAAATATTTTACATAACATATGCATTGAATATGTAACATCAACATACATAAATTAAAAATTACTTTTACCCTTATTATTATGATTCCTTTCAATCTAAGAAAAGTTAACTATTTGACATTATCGTGGATATTGTAATTATCGCTCTAATTACCATATGCATAAGTTATAAAGTTTGTATGGTTACATTCGAATTCATATACTTGATTGTTTAACCCTATGATTGGGCACTTTCCGTATCAGATCTACATCCGTCAGCATTCTAACTTTATAAACTAAGCTAAGTTTACATTTTATATTTATGATAATGATTTGATTGTGGGACTAACAACCCTGAATTGTCAAGTTAATATTCCGACCACAACACTACATACGAAAGGAATTGATTAAAGGTTTTTTTTATCTACCCCTGTTAGGTGTTAAACGATTTGGGATTTGTTATGATACATTGTACTTTACAAATCCTCTTCGCATGATTTATATTGCAGTCTTGTGAAATATGTCAACCCTTCACCCGTTGGATCCAAGGTATGAGATCTACTGTTGGGATTCTTCGGTACTGGTTTAGGGTATCAATCACCCCTCCAACCCTAACCGTATTACTCATTTTTCTCTCGCGAGGCTGGTGCTCGCCGCTCTGTAACCTCTCTGCCGCCATTGCTATGGATTTCTGGTTTCTTGCTCGCGCCCTCAGCAAAATCGCTTTCCTTGCGCCTTATGGCCAAGTAATGAGACGAGTTCTCCATTTATAGTCTTTTAAGAGATGACTGTGCTTTCTATTCCTTGTTTTACTCCACGTTTCAGTTTTCTGTTCACTTATTTGTTTTTTTTCACTTCATTATTTGATTATTACTCCGTTTAGCAGGTTCAATGTTTACATCCGGTGTTTATGCTATTGTAGCTCTGCTGTGGAGCGAAGCCCTTGACGAGGCTCCCAGATTTCCATTCAATGGAGTCCACTTCGACCCTTCGGCTTCAACAACCTTCAGTAAGTTGAACAAAATCTTTCAAACATATCTATTTTAGGCCTGTTCAAAATTTCTTTGTCAATTCTTGAGTTAATGTGTCACTTTGTTATGATTTTCTGTGCATGGTTATGACATCGGGCCACCCCGAACTTCATGGCTGAGGTAATACCTACGAACCCTATATTAATAAAATATTTTCTGGTTACTTCGGTTCAGAGATTGTAAAGATTAAACCCTAATACAGTAAGTCTTTTTTGCAAGTATTACTTCGGTTCTTGTCAAGCAAATAATTAGTGGAATTTTGAGGTCTAAATGGGCCTCTCAAGAAAAATGTACAACCAAAATAAAATTTACGAGAAACAATAGGATTCAAGATGATTATGTCAACTATGGGGGATGATTCACCATTTTTGGAGTAAAAAAGTAAAAATATTTAAAAATAATAAAATAATAAAAATACTTTTTCAACTTGTATTTTCAACTTATCTCCCTAAGGGTTTACTCAAATTTCAAGCACGATTACTCTTTGGATGAAAATTTTAATTCCCGATCCAAGGAGTACCCATGTTTCATACTTTTGATGGACCCTGCTACATGAAAAAAGAGAAATACATGGAAAAATGTGATTGCAATCACGATTTTCATGTATTTCTAATTTTCCATGTAGGAGAGTCCATTAAAAGTATGTATGGGTACTTCTTAGACGGGGAATTAAATTTTGCATCCAACGAGTGTTCCTGCTCGAAATTTGAGTAAAACCTTAGGGAGAGAAGTTCAAAATATGAGTTGAAAAAGTGGTTTTTCCATTTTTCCCTCTCAAATTTGATTATGTAATCAAATATTATTTTATTATTTCCACTATTATTTTATAACTTTCTTAGGAGGCCCATTTTAACCCTCAAAATTCCGCTAATGCTTGCCATAAATAGTATTCATTTCATCGTCATAATGTCATCTTAATTCCATTGTCACAGGTACATGGGATTTTGAGTTTGGTGGTTGAGCCTAGATGCAAAACCACCCTTGCTTTGCTCCTTGGATATTTTCCAAGAACTCATAGCATCCATTATCATTTGTAGCATTTAGTGCTATTTTTGAGTTTCACTATTTTGGTTGATTTACAGTGGGCCTCGCCCTAGTTGAGGGTTGTATTATTTGTATAATTTCACCCCTTTTAGATTGTTACTTTGGCCAAAGCTTCAGCTCCAACCCGAGAAGGGTTTCATTCTTAACCTGACAAGATATATATATATATATATATCACACTGTTCTTTATTATGGGTCTTGGTATATTACCTTCATTTCAGCACAGTGCCTATTAGTTTTAATGTAGACTCTCCTTTTGGGTTGTATATTGTTATGTATTTGTAACTTCACATTTCCATTTGGATATCTGTACTTGAATCTCTTTCTGGGTACCTTTATAATGTGTTAGTTTGTTATTGGTTATCTACATATCGTTTCTCCAGTTTCTTCTTGTGGCATGATATGATTTCTACCTTTTTTCAATAAGATAATTTTGTCTATATTATGAGTTATTCTAAAGCTTCAACTCATGACCATAAATATTTTAAAATGTTTTGGTTATATATATATATATATCCTTCATAAAAAAGTATCATAAATGTTATGGGAAAAGTGATATTGTTTACTTAATTCTATTTTCTGTCGGTGAATTATCTATGCTCCAGTTAATAAAGTAACTGATGTCCGGACCATCAAGAATTTTGAGTTACTTCTGTAACTCATTTGTCCGTGTATAACATAGAATAGTGAAAGGAAAAATACTTGTTCTGTCCAAGGTTTCTACCCTAGACTAAACTAACATTTTTCTACCTTATAACAAGTTCTATAGTTTATCTCTGTTATGGTTTCTCCTTTTATATTCTTTAACATGCTTTCCCTTATACTAAGGAGAGTGCCCTACCTCTAGGTATGAAAAATAGATGTAAATATTTATCAACAGTTTATTAATCATGCCATCAATAAATATGCACATATTTGTATAATTAAGCATATATAGTTTTCCTGCTATTTGATAGTAACAAACTCTTTAGCTAGATAAAATAATGATAAAAACATTTACTTCTTCTAAAATTAAACATTATTTTCATTATCTGTAAAATCATTTATGTCTAAACAAAACTTTCATAGGCATTTTTCCTAGTTCTTACTTTTCAAGAAAATTGTTTATTTATATCGCTTTGGAAACTACTGATGATGTCCTCCCTACCATTAGAGAGGCTATTACGTCGTCGTCTCCCCCATGCTCCACACCAGAGTAGAGTTACTTAGCAGTAATTATGGATGGCACCTCGGGACCTCCAATCCAATACTCTTTTCTTTCCAGAATTCAGGGATGTTGAGTTCCCACTAGTCACCACCATCTCTGGATTAACTCTCCCCCTTTCTATTTGACTGTTTATCCTTTAGTCACAAAACCCCTTTTTCTCACTGGGATGTACCCTTTATTGTCAGAGGAAAGGTAATTGTTTTAACTCCTTTTTCCTAGCTACTCTAAGACCTTGGAATACTTTATCATCATTATTTTATGGAAAATTTTCCATAATTAATATTCAAAATAGAATAACCATGTTCATTCATTTAATCTCATTAAAAAAAAAAAATGTATAATATCCTCTTAAAAAAAATTTAAAAAAATAGTTTGGAATTAATCTAGCTGTCACATCTTCCCCCTCTGGAAGTAAACACCATCCTCTGTGTTCTAGTCCAAATCAGCAAATAGCTCTGGGTATGCCTCACGCACAAATTCTTTTTCTTCCCAGGTAGCCTCATATGGCCCAAAGTGATTCCATTGCACTTTAACTTGGGTGATGACTCGCCTTCGGAGCGTGATTTCTCTCTAATCAAGAATACGTTGAGGCTCTACCATAAATTTGTTGTCTGATTCGACTTGCATTCAACAAGGACTTAAAGATAATAATCTTAAATTTTTTTTATTTTTTTTTAGATTTGGTGTTCAATATTATCCTACTTGAATGTTTTACCAATGTATTACATGCCTCAGATCATGAACATATCATTTCAGTATTGATACGTGAAACACATTGTGCTCTTGAATATGATTGGGTAATGCCAACCAATAGGCCACAGGTCCCACTCTTTCCAAAATTTGGAAATGTTTGTAGAACCTGGGAGACAATTTGGCACAAGATGTTCACCTTAGAGTACTTTTCTTGGGTTTGATTATCACATAGACATGATCACCCACTTCAAACTCTCGGTAGGTTCTCTTTTTATCCTCATACACCTTTTTTTGATCTTGAGCAGCTTTCAGGTTTTGTCTAATATTTCTCATTTCCGATTCCATTTTAACCAACATCTCTGGGCCAAGCATTAAGTTGGTTTCAGGACTGTTCCAGTTAATGGGAGTGTGATATTGTCTCATGTATAAGGCTTCAAATGGACTCATTTTAAGAGACTCTTGGTAACCATTATTATACAGAAATTCCACCAAATGTAGATAGTCTTCCCATTTTGTTGGTTGCTGCATTACATACATGCGCAACATGTATTCGAGAATTTGATTTACTCACTCAGTTTTTTCATCTGTCTGTGGATGATAAGAAATGTTGAAATTAACTTGTGTTCCAAATCCAGTAAATAACACCTTCCAAAAGGCTATAGTGAACTTCATGTCACTATTTGAGGTAGCTGTTTTTGGGATTCCATGCAACCTAAAAATTTCTCTCATGAAGATATATGTGATCTTCACTGTTTTGTAAGTGGACTACACAGGTATAAAGCGGGCTTCCTTACTCAACCTATCAACCACCACCATTATGGAATCATTATGCCTTTTGGATCTTGGTAGACCAGTAATAAAATCTAATGATATAACCTCCCATTTCCATTCAGGTATAGGTATGGGTTGCAACAATCCTGTTGGATGTTGATGCTCCACCTTAACCTGTTGACATTCTAGACATTTGTTTAAATATTCAACAATATTCCTCTGCATACCAGGCCAGAAATAAACTTTCCTGATTTCTATCAACATTTTCTCGTATCCTGGGTGTCCAGAATAATTACTGCGGTGATATTCATTCAAGATCAGCTCTGTCAAACTCATCCAATTTGGAATACATAATTTTCCTTTAAAGGTTAAAAGCTGGTCCTTGTTAGTTCCATAATCCGATGATTTTTTCTGTTTCTCGGTTTCCTCCATTTGATTCCATAAGAATTGGTATTCAAGATCTTTCTCAGCTTATTCTTTATCTGATCCATAAATTTACATTCTACTTGATTAAAGAAGATTTCATATACAAAATGCAGTTTTCTGCTCAAGGCATCGGCCACACGATTTTATTTTCTTTTAACATGCTGAATGTCAAAATCAAATTCACTTAAAAATGCATTCCACCTTTCCTAGCAAGCATTCAAATAAACTTGCTTAAAATAGCTCGTTAAACTATTGTGATTTGTCTTCAACATAAATCTTTTTCCCAATAAGTAGTGTCTCCACACTCTGAGTGCATGCACTACCATTGTCAGCTCTAAATCATAAGCTGAATATCAATGTTCATGATCCTTTAATTTTCTTGACTCGTAGGCAACAACCCTTCCCTCTTGGGATAAAATTCCTCCTAATCCTTCCTTACAACCGTCAGTGCATACTTCAAATTCCTTGTTAGGGTCAGCTACCCTCAACACCGGGCAGTAGTCAGAAAATGTTTTAACATTAATTCAAAACTAGTCTGATATTCACTGGTCCATCTAAATAGTTTTCGCTTCCTCTGCAAGGATGTAATAGGAAAATAAATCCTCGAGAATCCTTCTATGAAACATCTATAATACCCAGACAATCCCATAAAAGAATGGATATCCGCTACAATCTAGGGTACTCTCCATTCCATGATAGTTTTGGATTTCTCCGGATCTACTACTACACCTTCAGCGGAAATGACATGGCCTAAATATTATATTTGTTCTTTGAAAAAATCACATTTGCTGAACTTGGCATACAGTTGATGTCTCCTCAACATCTCCTGCACTAGCCTTAAGTGCTCCTTGTGCTCTTCCATGGTTCTTGAATAAATCAAAATGTTGTCAATGAATATAAGAACAAACTTGCCCAAAAAAGGGTGAAATATGCCATGCATCGGACTCATGAATGTTGCTAGTGCATTGGTTAAGCTAAAGGATAATACCACGAACACATAATGCCCATATCTGGTGCGAGAGGTTGTCTTGTAAATATCCTCATCTTTGATTCGGATCTAGTGATATCTAGATCTTAAGTCAATTTTCGAAAATATAGTCGCTCTCTTTACCTGGTCAAATAGATCATCTATACGTGGCAGCAGGTATTTATTCTTGATTATCAATTTATTGAGCTGCCTGTAATCCATGCACATTCAGATGGTTCCATCCTTCTTCTTTACGAACAACACTGGTTCTCCCCAAGGAGATACACTTGGTCGAATATACCCCTTATCCAATAGTTCTTGCAGTTGCATTTTCAATTCTGTTAACTCGGGTACACTCATCCAATATGGTTCTTTTGAAACTGGTGTTGTACCGTGCATTAGTTCAATAGTGAAGTCAATGTCTCTTTTTGGGGGTAAACCTGGCACATATTCTGGAAATACTTCCATTAAATCCTGTACTAGTTGTACGTTTTCCAACATAGGGGTATTTTCCTTAGAGTTAGAAAATCCCACTTGAATGGCATAAATTTGTCATCCTTTTCTGATGCATTTACTCAAGTGAGATGATGTGATGGGACGTAATTGTAAAGGTTTCCTAATTCCTTGTAATTATTGGAGTGTCCCATCCTCCGCTCAGAAGTATATAATATTTTCTTTACAATCCACCAGAGACTAGTGTCTTTCTAACCAGTCCATGCCCAATAGTATGTCATAGGATCCCAAAGGTAGAATATTTAGTTCTACATTTAATTATTGTTCTACAATTTCCAAAGAATAGTTTGGAACCTTGGCACAAACTCTTCTCTTTTCCCAGTAAATAGCTATACCAGCTAGGGTTTTTTGAATTTCTCACTTTGTAAGTTACAATTTTCTACTATTCAGGGGTTTAAATAACTTAAAATGGCAGCTGGGTCAACCAAAATAGAAACTGTTCATGAAAATAACTTACATTATAATTCTATCATTGTTGGTTGGTAGTCTATCTACTGGGCTTCTAGAGTTGCATTAATTTTGGGAATATTTCAGGCTGCATCTCCCACCGTAGAGGCTTCTTACAGGTTAGTTGTTGTTACATTTCTTCCCCGCTAAAGGCAGTTCCTGTAATAGTGCGCCTCACAACACCCCCATCATTGTAAGGAAGGTTTCTGGGCTTGTGCATGTTCTGGTTTACTAGAAGCCTTTGTGGGTCATTCTTATATAGGCCATTTTGGTCTCAAATGATTTCTTCCAAACTTCTTGCTTGTTGAATTACTTGAAAAATTATTAAATTACTAGACCTGGTATTTTTATAAATTGAATTCTTTTTCTGCCACTGCTTTGGCAGCCAGTTCCTGCCTATTTCTCCTTTTGCCTTGGAATTTTGGTAGCACATTCATGATTTTTGAATTTCCTTGTCTATTGTCCTTGGATTCACGAATTCGATTCATTCTTTCATGTGAGCTGGTAAACTTCTCAAGAACTGCTGCACCTTAGCCTTCTCATCTCTTAGGTAAGGCACATATCTTAATACGGATGTGAACTTGGTTATGAATTCATCCATTGTCATATGTCCCTGTCTTAAATCATGAAATTCCATAGACTTTTCATCATAGAAACATTCTGTTAAATATTTATCATTGAAATATTGTTGGAATTCATCTCCTGTTACATTCTAATCTTCGAAGCTTTGAACATTTTTTACTTCCTCCCACCACAGGGTAGCTTTCTCTCTCAACCGATAAATGGCCAAACAAACTTTAAGGTTACTGCTATATTCATAACCCTGAAAGTACTTGTTCATATTAATTAACTAAGCCTCAGCCACTTCTTCGGCTTCCCCATCAAAAATAGGTGGTTTGATTTTTCAGAACTCACCCTGCAGTTCCACTTTTTTTTTCTTTATCTCTTGTTGATCAGACACATTACAAGATTCAAAATAATTATAATTTATGTTCTTATTTATTTGTTGTGAATGAATCCCTTCTAGGCTGTCATTATTTTATCGTTGTCATTCATTTTCTCCTTGAGTGTCCCATTCAGGACTGGGTTGCACCATTCCTTGATTCTGCTTGTCGAAAAGGATTTTTAGTAACCTCTCCTATTCTTGCATTAGTCTTTCATTATCGCTCCTTACCCAGACCATTTATTCCCATAGCTTCTGCATTGTACTCAGCAATATACTTGTTTGATGTTGTTGTTCCTCCAACATTATACTAGTCTATTGGTGTTGGTCTACACTCAGTTGTATCCACATTTTCAGATTTATTTCTAGATTAGTTTGGGGTGTAGGTTCCCTTGCATTCTAGGGTACTTGATGCATCGATGCCCTTCTCATTTGTATTTTATACTTTCTGTGCACAATTTTACATGCAACGATTATTATTTAAGTGACCCTTTTGTGTCCCAGCATATGAACGTTGCTCTGACGCCACTTGTAACATCAACATAAATAAATAAATAAATAAAATATTTAATTTTACCCTTATTATTATGATTCCTTTCAATCTAAGAAAGGTTAAATAATTTACATTATCATGGATATTGTAATTATCGATCTAATTACCATATGCCTAAGTTATAAAGTTTGTATGTTCACATAAAAATTCATATATTTGATTGTTTAACCCTATGATTAGGCGCTTTCTGTATTAGATCTTCGTCCCTCAACATTCTAACTTTATAAACTGAGTTAAGTTTACATTTTATATTTATGATAATGATTTGACCGTGGGACTAACAAGCCTAAATTGTCAAGTTAATATTTTAGCCACAACAGTACATACGAAAGGAATTTATTAAAGGTTTTTTTGTTCTACCCCTGTCAGGTGTTAAATGATTTGGGATTTGTTATGATACGCTGTAATTTGCAAATCATCTCTACATGGTTTATATTTCATTCTTGTGACATCTGTCGACCCTTCACCCATTGAATCCAAGGTATGAGATCTTTGGTTGGGATTCTTCGATACCAGTTTAGGGTATCGACCACCCCTCCAACCCTAACCGTCTTACTCACTCTGCTCTCGCGAGGTTGGATGTGGTTGCTCTACAACCTCTCTCCTGCCATTGCTATGAATTCTTGGTTTCTTTCTCACGCCCTCAACAAACTCTCTTTCCTTGCACCCTATGGCCAAGTAATGAGACCAATTCTCCATTTATAGTTTTTTAAGAAATGTTTGTGTTGCCTATTCATTGTTTTTCTCTGTGTTTCAGGTTTCTGTTCACTTATTTGTTTCTTTTTACTTCGTTGTCTGGTTATTACTCCGTTTAGCAGGTTCAATGTTTACTTTCGGTGTTTATGATATTGTATCTCGGTTGTGGATTGAAGCCCTTGATGTGGCTCCTAGATTTCCATTTTATAGAGTCTGCTTCGACCCTTCAAGTTCAAAAACCCCCTGTAAGTTGAACACAATATGTCAAACATATCTATTTTATTCATGTTCAAACTTTCTCTATGAATTCTTGAGTCAATGTGTCACTTTGTTGCGATTGTCAGCGCAGGGTTTTGACATCGGGCCACCTCGAACTTCATGGCTAAGGTAATACCTATGAACTCTGTCCTAATGAAATATTTTCTGGTAACTTCGGTTCAGAGATTACTAATATTAAACCCCAATTCAGTTTGGTTTCTATGCAGGTATTACTTTGGTTCCTCTCAAGAATATATTTCCATAAAAAATACTCTTTTAGTGTTCATAATGTCAGCCTAATTCTGCTGTCACACGTACATGGAATTTCAAGTTTAGTGGTTGACCCTAGATGCAAAACCACCCCTTCTTTGCTCTCTGGATAATTTTTTAGAACTCATAACATCCGCTATCATTTGTAGCCTTTAGTGTTTTTTTCGAGTTTCTTTGTTTTGGTTAATTTATAGTGGGCCTCGCCCTAGTTAAGGGATGTATTATTTGTATAATTTCACCCCTTTTAGATTGTTACTTTGGCCAAAACTTCGGCTCCAACTCGAAAAGGGTTTCTTTCTTGACTTGACAATATATATATATATATATATATATATATCACACTGTTATTTGTTATGGGTCTTGGTCTATTACCTTCATTTTCGGTGCAGAGCCAGTTAGTTTTAAGGTAGATTCTCCTTTTGGGTTGTATATTGTTTTGTATTTGGAACTTCACATTTCCGTTTGGATATCTGTTCTCGACTCTATTTCAGGGTACCTTTATAATGTATTAGTTTTTTATTGGTTATCTACATATCATTTCTCCAGTTTCTTCTTCCGGCATGATACGATTTCTACCTTTTTCAATAAGATAATTTTGTCTATATTATGAGTTATGGTGAAGCTTCAACTCATGACCATAAGTATTTTACAAGGTTTTGGTTTATAGATATATATATATATATATATATATATATATATATATATATATATATATATATATAAGACAAAAGTATCATAAATGTTATGGGAAAATTGATATTTTTTACTTAATTCTGTTTTTTGTTGGTGAATTTTCTATGCTCCAGTTAATAACATAACTGATGTCCGGACCATCAAGAATTCTGAGTTACTTCTGTAACTCACTTATATGTGTATGACATGGAATAGTTAAAGGAAAATGGCTTGTTTTGTCCAGGGTTTCTACCCTGGAATAAATTAACAATTTTTTACCTTATAATAGGTTCTGTATTTTATCTCGGGTATGGTTTCTTCTTTTATATTCTATAACCTACCTTCCTTTATACTAAAGAGAGTACCCTACCTCTAGGTATGAAAAATATATGTAAATATTTACCAACAATTTATTAATCATGCCATTAATAAATATGCACATATTTATATAATTCAACAGATATAGTTTTCCTGCTATTTGACTGTAACAAACTCTTTAGCCAGATAAAATAATTATAAAAACATTTACTTATTTTGAAATTAAACATTCTTTTCATTATCTTTAAAATATTCTATGTCTAAACAGAACTTTCATAGGCAGTTTTCGTAGTTCTTACCTTTCAAGCAGACTCTTTACTTATCTCACTATGGAAACTGTTGATGATGTCACCCCTACCATGATAGAGGCTATTACATCCTCATCTCCCCCTGTGCTCCACACCAGAGTAGGGCTATTTAGCAGTAATTTTGGATGAGGGCTCGGGACCTCTAGTCCAGTACTGTTTTCTTTCTAGAATTCAAGGATGCCCAGTTTCCACTGGTCACCACCAACTCTGGATTAACTCTCCCCCTTTCTATATGACTATTTTTACTTTATTCATAGAACCCCTTTTCCTCACTGGGATGTACCCTTTATCCTTAAAGGAAATGTAACTATTTTAACTGCTTTTTCGCAACTACTCTCAGATCCCGGAATACTTTATCATCAGTCTTTTATGGAAAACATTCATAATTGATACTCAAAATAGAATAACCATGTTCCTTCATTTAGTCTCATTTAAAAAAATAAATGTATAATATCCTTTTAAAACAAAATTAAAAAAATTGTTTAGAATTAATCCAAGTGTCATAGAATAATTTTTTTTTTTTTTTGTTATTAATATTTAACAAATTTATTTTTTTCAAATTTTTATTTTATATATATAGATATTTATGAAATTGATATAGACATAAATTAGTTAATATAGATCTTCAAATAGTTTATTTAAATCACGTGTTGAATTATTTTTGAAAAGTATAAGGTTTAAACATATTAGTCAATTTTTTTTTACTTATAATTACTTCACAGGATATTATATTACATCATATGGACAATTAATTAGACATGCATAACATATTCCTTTTTATTATTTTATTATTTTTTATTATTTCCAATCATTTCACATGAAATTATATTACATCATATGGACAATTACTTAAACATATATAACATTATTATTATTATTTTTTCATTATTCCTATTTAGAGAATATTTTATTTTTATTTTTATTTTAAGAGGGACACCTATAAACTCTAAGTTGAGCATGGAAATACTTACATATCTTCTTCACACTTGACTGTAAAATAAGCCTTTTGGCTCAATAATATTATGGGTTTTTTCCCACGAGAAAGCTCTTAAAACTAGAAAGGAATAGATAGGCCAATAGTGAAGAAAGCATCATGGTATAGTTAGAGTGTCATTAAGGGAAAGTGTGTAGCCCCACTTGGTATTATTGATTGGATTGATGGGCCCTCAATTCACAACTTAAATTATGTTATGATACATGTGGTATTTACTTTTTAAAATGGATGTTAATTTATTTATAAGTTGAACGAAAATGATCAAGAATATATAATTGTTAAAAGTTTCTTAGTGGTTAAGTATGTATAAAGTGATTGAATTATAATATTATAATGTCAAAATATTTTAGAATAAAATGTGCTTATAATATTTATATATAAGAAATTACATGCAAGGTTTATTTGTCTAAGAGATTTTATGACACGAAGGCCAATGAATTATATGAGCTTAAGATGGGTTCCATGACATATGAAGAGTACACGAACAAGTTTTCGGTATTGTTGAGGTATGTACCCTACCTTAAAGATGAGAAGATAAAGTTATAAAGGTTCATTAGTAGACTGACTTTACCATTTAAAGATCGGATTGAGTATGATGAACCTCGGTCATTGGAGGAAGTTATCGAGAAGTTGAAGCATTGTTATGAGCAGTTTAAGCACAAGTGTGATGCTAAGTAGGATGGAAAGGTAATGAGAACACTAAAGGAAATTAATTTAATAAGTGAGGAAGACCTCAGGATGTAAGTGATAAGGAGAACGTAGAACCTTATAAGAAGTTCAATGCAATTTACAGGGGACATGGATTTTAGCCTGACCAATAGAATAAGGATAATGGCAAGAAACCTTTAAGGTGTTGGACTTGTGGTGAGAGCATTGCCGAACTGAGTGTCCATTGCACTAGGGTGGCATACCTACTGTTTACAGTGCTTAGGAGGCACAAACCGTTGGGGATGTTGGGAAGAGTATTCCCCATTTTATGCATCACTGGATAACAAGAAGGTTGATCATCAGACATCCATTATCGATATGGAAGGTAAGATTTGTGATTAAGTGGTTTCCATTTTGATTGATCCTGGAGATAATTATAGTTATATCAATCCTAACCTTGTGGAGAAGTGTTTGCTGAATAAACAAGTGCACACAAAATCTTGGTTGGTGTAGCTGGCTAGAGGGACCAAGAGCAGATTTTATCATTGGGTAAGATCTTGTGCATTTGAGTTGAATGGCATGCCTACATAAACATATCTAAATGTTCTTCCTTTGGGATCATATAGTATAATTTTGGGCATGTATTGGTTGTTCATTCATAGGACTAAAGTGGATTTATATGATAAGGATATTGAGTGTCTGTTGATGATGGGGAAAGGAGAGTCTTGCAGGGGAAGAAGAAGTCCACATCAGGGAGAATGGTTACAATGATGCAGAAAAAACACAGTTACAAGAAATCATGTTTATTGTTTGTACTGCATATTTCGAGTGAAAAAGGGAAGGATTTTGAGGATGAGAAAGTCATGAAGAGGTATCCTATTTTGCAACAGATTTACGATGTGTTTCCTCTAGATATTTCAAAGTTGCCTCCTCGTAAAGAAGTGGAATTTTCTATTGAGTTGTTGTTGGGAGTAGCACCAACATCTAAAGCTCCTTATAGGATTAGGACTCTGGAGTTGGTGGAATTGAAGCTGAAACTTAAATAAATTATTGATAAAGGATACGTAAGGCCAAGTGTATCGCCTTTGGGTGCTCCAATATTTTCTGTAAAGAAGAAGGACAATACTCTCAAATTGTGCATCGATTACTAGCAGGTGAATAAGGTGACTATTAAGAACATGTATCCATTGTCACTGATTGATGATTTGTTTAATCAGTCGAAGAGAGCTACAATATTCTAAAATATTTATCTGAGATCGGGATATCAGTAGGCGCGCATCAAAGAAGAAAATTTCTATAAGAGTGCATTCAATATAAGGTATGGAAATTACGAGTTTACGGTGGTTTCTTTTGTTCTTACCAATTCTCCAACCACTTTCATGTGTTTGATGAATAGTGTGTTGTAGCCTTACATGGAAAAGTTTGTGATAGTTTTTATTGATTATATATTTATATACTCCAAGAATGAGAAAGAGCATGCAAAGCAGCTGGAAACAGTGTTAAGATTGTTGAGAGACCTTCAATTTATGTCAAGCTCACCAAGTGTAGTTTCTTTTAGTCTTACATTCACTACTTGGGACATGTTGTTTCCAAGGAAGGGATAGTAGTGGACGAGAAAAATATTAAACCTATCATGGTGTGGTCTACTCCTAGTAAAGTGGATGATGCTAGATCATTTATGGGACTAGTAGGTTATTACAGGCGGCTTATCAAGAACTTCTCATGGATTGGCTACCATATTACATATTTGTATATAAAAGGGAACAGTTTTGAATGGAATGAGGAGTGTGCAACTAGTTTTTAGCAGTTGAAGCATTTGCTCAAAAATAATCTGGTTTTGAAGATTGCAGATCCTAATAAGGAGTTTGTAGTTTGTACATATGCTTGCATGGAAGGACTTGTTATAGTCTTGACGAAGGAAAGGAAAGCAGTATGCTATGACTAAAGGAATTTGAATGAGCATGAGAGGAACTATGTGAACCATGATCTTCTGTTGGAAATTATCATTCATGCATTGAAAGTGTGGAGACAATATCTTCTTTCTAGGAGGTTCGTCTTGATGAGTGATCATAGTGAGATAAGGTACTTGTTTTATTGAAAAGTGTAACTAGATTCGGTATTTGTAATGACTTGTAATTGTGAATTTATTTAATGAAGAGAAAAATATAATAAAATGTGTTTTGTAATTTTTTCCTCATGGGTTTCATGAGAAAGGAGTTTTTATTATAGGTCAAAGTCTTCCTCTTGGTGCCTTTAGGGATGTGTCATCTTGTCATAAATATAATTAGAGTCATGTATATGAAATCATGTTACACTTTTGAAAGGACACATTATTGATGTAAAATGTATGCTCCAAGACCTTGTCAAGAAGCTCCAAAGAAGTCGGCTCAAGTATGATGAAGGTACTCGTTCGTGAGTTCGAACTACCCACATGAGATCATGTCGGCCTAGAGCAACAGACAGTCACTATATAAGAATGAACTTCAGACTCACTTGAACACAAAAAATTCATACAAGTTTGAGATAGGAATGAGAGATAAGGTTTGCGGTTTGATGCGAAGAAGGGAGGTTGTTCAACGAAGGTAGAGAAACTCTATCTTGAGTCTAATAATATTGATCAAGTTCTGTGATAGGTTTTTGAAGTTTAGGACTGCAATTTAGTACAAAGGAAAGGTAGAAGTCATCTCAACAAAAGATATCACTATGATTGGGTTAATAAAAGATAAGGTTTATCTCTATTTGAAGGAGCCATACCTACCTTGCATGTTTCATGTAAGCCAAGGGCTATCTCTGTAAGGAACATTTATGAAATACAATGCAGAATAAGGTGACTAGGAAGCGAAGAAAGGAAGGTTTCAAGGAGTGCAAGGGACTTTTCTTTGGCTGTGGGTTAACTTATTTCAGATATCTCAGAAGAATAATTGTTGCAAGAAAGGATATATATGTCTTGGGATCAAGGGTGCAGCAAGAAGAATGAGGAAAATTCTCTAAGAGGTTGAGGCTAGATTAAAGGAGAGTAGAAAAGGAGTTCACTGGTTAGGGGTAAGAACCGAGCTTTCCTAGTGCTAGTGTAAAGCAGTACAGAAAGGAAGATCAACATAAGGGGCCTAGAAGAGCAAGTGACAAGGGTCTTTTTCATGGTCTTCGTACTCGTCAATGGAAGATATATAAGAAGAATTTTGATCAGGGTTTCCTCTGTAAGAGGGATATATTTTGGCCTTGGATTGAAATCCTAAACATTATGTATCTTGTGCATTTGATAATTGACTTGATGAAGAACTTAATAATATAATGAAGTTAAGATATAAGTGAAATAAGTATTATGAAATCAAAAGTAATTATCAATAAGAGAATTTTTTAATAAAAGCCCTAATTTCTCAACATGTTTGACCAACCCAATATGAATGTAAGATAAGCTAGATGGTTGGCTACCCTCAGTGAATTTGACTTTGAGATCAAATACATGAAGAGTAAGGAGAACAAGGTTATAGATGCCTCAGTAGGAGAGTGTAGGTGAATCATATTTCAATTGTGAGCTCTTATGGGACAATTTTACAGGATCAGATATTGCTTGTAGGGAAGAACGATGAGAGTTATCAACAACTGAAGTAGAGATTTCATTAGAAGGATGAATGTGATAGGGATGAGGAGTATCACCTCACATCAAATGGCTTGGACAAATTCTCAAACATGATTTATGTCTCAGATAGAAGTGAGCTCAAGAATCTTATATTAAGGAAGTTTAATGTCAAGCTATATTCATGCCACCTAGTATACCAGAAAAATTTGACAGTTGTTAAGAAGCTCTATCATTGGAATAACTTGAAGAAAGAGGTGGCTTAGTTTTTTGTGAAGTTATTGGACTATCAATCAGTGAAAAAAGAGTGTAATCATCCAACTAGTGTATTGGATCCTATTCTGATTCCATAATGGAAATGCGAGTCATTTTCATGGACTTCATTAAAGGTTTACCGAGGACATTGAGACAACATGATTCCATCAAGGCTTTGGTTGACAAGTTGAGAAAGGTAACCCACTTCATTGGAGTGAACTCTATAAATTCATCTAGTGAGGTATCTTATATATTCATTAGGGAGATAGTGAGGTTGCATGGTGTTCCCAAGAATATTATATCAAATAGAGATGCCAATTTCACTTCCATGTTTTGGAAGGAGTTCTTATTAAGCTTGGGGATATAGCTAGCTTTCAGTACGACTTATCATCCACATACATATGTGTTTCCATTATGGTGTACATACATCTAGGTAGTTGATGCTACCATTGGTTCATTGTGGCAACTAGCTCATGTTGGAATTAATGTAAACTCCTTGTATCCTAGTTGATGTATATATTCCTTCATTGTAGCATGGTTGTATCTAGTTAAGCTGGCATTGACATTATTGTGTTGGCATTTATTTCAACAGTATGAAATCACTAATTATGGTCATATGATGGCATTTTTTAATTTTTTATGATGCTATATGTGGATGTTGTAGATGTACATGTGATGGAGATGATTATTGGAACACTAGTTGAGTTGGTAACTAGGTATTCATCTAAGTCTTCATGGTTATGCTCATGGAGATGAATTTTTGTAGTGATGGTTTGGAGTCATGATGGTGATGGTTTTTCAGATGTGCTATAGAGGTTTGTTAAAGGTGTTGCATCTTGTACAAATGGTTTTCGGAGAGTGGAGGACTTGGTGGCACTCTTGCCAACTTTGTTTGTTGGCCTTTTAGATCAATTTGGAAGTGAAACTTAGGATACATGTTTGATCCACTTGAATATGTGCTAGAGGCTATGAAAGAAGTTTGAAAGCTTGTACATGAGATGGAGAAGGTGATCAATAAGCTGGCAGGGGTTTTGGAGTAAAGTTCATTGTTTTTCCTTATGTTCTTCCCCATTTTATCCCATGGAGGCTTATCCATGGAGGTTCCATTTGAGTTTATCCAGTATTATGTATGCGACTGAGGTTTTTCATGAAAATTTATCTACATTCCTCACACAAACCGGATGGAAATTGGCATGGAAATTCCCAAAGGCTTATAAAATGAGTTGTAAAGGTCGTATATGGTTTGAAAAGGTCATCCAATGATGTGAACCTATTTACTACACTAGTAGTGGTGTTAGTGGATTGATTTGGTCCAATTTTTGTACCTTTGATCCAAGCCCAAAGGTCATGTTTTCCCTCCATGTTTTATATTTTCAATTTTGGAGTTGGTTGATTTTAGGTTGAGCATGGGAGTAAATGAGTAAAGGATGCATACGTATGGAATGCTTCAAAATCAATTGAGAGTGTAGAACCGTCAGTTGACTAGTGTAAATTGCTGCATAGTGATCACATTTGAATCATGATGCAAAATAGGTCATATTTACAACTACTGGAGCATAGATTGTTTTGAGAACATTGTTGATTTCTGAGAGTTTTATTGCTGGTGATTTGGTATTCATATTTGATGCATAGATTTGATCCACTATTTTCAAATTTTGATTATGATTTGCAGAGAGTATATTTTTTGAGAGCATGATTGTAAAGTTGAATTCTTGTTGATTAGAGCATCTTGGACCTAGTTTGAAAATAAATGAAATGAGGTCCACATAGTGTTGAGGAGCAGTGACTTCATGAGAGAGGAACGATGATTTCGAAGCTTAAATGAAAGGAATAGTTTCTCCATCCAATAGAATTTGGATAATCCAATCGGATTTGGGAAAGGATCATTGATATTGGTGGCCTTTAGTGGATGGTAGTCCATAGATCTGTATGAGAAATAATTTTTTTGTGCTGATCAGTATAATCGATTATCTTGTTGATTGGTGTTGGCCTATTATGTATGAGGTCGATTCTTAAGGCCGATTAGAGTAATCTAGCTATGTAAAAGAAAAATTTATTTACATAATAGAAATTTATAGCACATAAACAACAACAAGGGTGGTATTTCTCCTCAAAGAGTTTCCACCAAAAACCTTGTGTCTTATGTGTTATAATGCGAGTGTGTGCATTTTTTATTTTTTATGTTGTTACTTATGGATTTTTAGTTATTTGTATGTAATGCACATTTATAATGAGTAATTTATAATATGTATTTGATTCAATAAGTGAAGTTAATAAAAGGAAAAATAGTATTCAAGTCACACTACTAATTCACCCCCCACTCTCTAAGTAGTGCTCAAAGGTTTGCAACAAGGTAGATAGATAGAGAGGGTTACCAGGATCCTTGAGGAAATGTTGAGGATGTATGTCATGCATTAGTAGAGGAAGTGGAGGAGTCTCTTCCACTGGTATATTTCTCATAAAATAATGGGTATCATTAATCCTCGAGGATGAGTCAATTTGAATCTCTCTACGAGCATAATTGTAATATTCCTATCAGCTAGACTGATCTAGTGAACACGGTGTTGACTCGACCAGATAGGTTGGTTGAGATAGAACATGAAATGCAAGTTATTAAGAGGAATTTAAAAGCATCACATGATAGGTAGAAGGGTTATGTATATCAACATATATATTTCAAGGATTTTTAGGTTGGACAGCATGTGCACCTGTGCATCAAGCACAAGAGGAGCTCCTTGAGGAGTGGCTCATGTGCCAAGCTGACACCTCGGTATTGTGGGCCTATTGATATACTTAAGAGGATTAGACCACTGGACTACCAAATTCCACTATCGCCAATAGTGAAATTCCTTGAGTTTTTCCATTTTTCATTTCTTAAGAGATATGTCCAAAGTGTTAATCATGTGAGTGATTGGTATGTATTGCAGGTGGAACCAGCGAGATAATTCGAGACAGAACCTCAGTGCATTTTGCAGTGTAAATATCTTATGCTCCAAAAGATAGCAATCGAGCAATTTGAAGTGCGGAGGAAGCCCTTTGGGACCGATGAAGCTACATGAGAGATGGTTAATATTATGTGGAATTTTTATCCTTATTTATTTACTAGGTGAGAAGATGTGTTTGGTTTATATTTATATATGCATATGTGTTGTGAAGATAAATCCCCTTTGCAGATAGAGGCGATATCTCGAGACCTAGAGTGGGTCTAGCAACTTGAGATACTTTCTAATGCAAATTTTTCTTACCTAATTTTCAAAACGAGACAAGAAAGGAGATAGAGGTACCTTTTCATGATGCTATATTAGAACTCGTTGATGGTGGCCTTGATCTATGACCCTTTTAGGCTCTATCCTTGCTATTTGTGGTGGAAAAAATACCTGCGGATGATCAAGAGGCAACAACAGACGTAATAATAATACATAATAATCATTAAAAATTATCCATCTAGCATATCAAGGAGTACCAGAATATTTGCAGAAATCATTACAAAATTATAAAAAGAAAACATCAGATGTTTTATTGATGAATATAAAAGAGAAAGCTTACAACCCAAGCCTTGATGTTGGAGGCCTCCCTTTGGTGAAAATATGAGTCCTTCACTGGAGCTCTAAAGCATTCCTTCTCCAAAACAACTTACGTGTTATCATAGTGAAGGAATGTAAAGGGAACGAGAGTTTATACCAACCCAACAATGACCAACTAGTAGTAGAAGGATGGGGACAAATTAATAGGAATTGAGAAGAGGTTGGGAGACCATGAAAGGAGGAGGAAGGTCCACTTTATAAGGTATAAACCCCCATGGATGAGATCAAAGATCTAAAATTAGAGAGCTTGACTCTGTCACCATCGTTTAACAACCAACTCATCGCCCTGGAAATTCTAGAGGTCGAATATTCTCCGTTTGAGGAAACACTGCCAGGAAGGTATTAGCACGAGTTTTCCAGGAAATAAGGGTGCTGATAGCACTAAGAGAGAAATGTCAACCTTCCATCAGCATGGGCATGAAACTAGAAAACGAACTGACCCAAAAAAATAAGGTTTTGACCAAGTTCCTTCAGCAATCTTCTAAGGAAGTTTTCTTTGAGTCTTTAGGGGATGTCTTTACATATTTTTCCATGGTGGAAAAATTGCACAAGGTTTGTCACAGGTTTCTTCAGGCTCAAGGATGGGAAGTGAGCATGCTGAAAAATTACTGTGTAAATGATTCCCCCTAAAGAATGAAGGAAGAATGAGGAGTGATGGCTGAAATGATTTATTAACCAAGGAAAAGAACTCAGATCGCTACTAGGAAACCTGCCAAATCAACTATAATATATGGCATCTCTGGTATGAATATGCCTAACCACATAAATTTTCACTATGCATAAAATAACACATGAACCCATGGCATGGTTGCAGTCATTTGTCTAAAGAGATCATAGAAATGGATATGTGGCATCGACAGCCATTCATTGATTTGAATATGGACGAACTAGTTTTTTTGTGCTATCTTCCTCATCAGTATAAAATAAAAGTGCTTAAGGATTGTGTGCATTGATTTGAGCTTAACAGAAGGTTAATTCAATGGTTTATTTTAAGTTTTCTTCAACCAGTATAATTTCATGGAAAAATTGTACAGCATGAAATAATCATACACTTGAAAAGAAATGTGAATCAAATAACAAGACAAAATTTATTGATGAAGGAGTTCACCCCTCTTGGGCTACATCTCCTTGGCCTATCAACATTACTAGATCACTCTTGTATTCAGTGTCAAAATTACACATAATTTTTCTGCCAAAAACATGTGGCTATTACCCCATTCAAGGTAATTTTCTTCTGCAAATAACTCTCACAATATCAACAACACAACATGTCTGCTATAGAGATGACATCGTTTCACTCGTGAGAGCTATAATCCCCTCACATACACCCTTCCATTTCACACTGAAGAATACAATAAACAACTTAATGAATAAAGAATTCAAGCTAGAGTTGAACCATGCTAGTCACAGCTACTGCAAAAATTGTTGTGGGATTGGGAAAACCCCTACAAGGTCTCCTCCTTGCTCAAAAGCTTCCAAAACTGCTTTGACATCTGATTGATCAATACACATTACTTGTCAAACCTACAATATGACACTGAATATATTATCAAATTAGTAAACAGAGGTTACCAATGGATTCATAACATCCAAAAACCCTAAGTAGCCTCTTCTAGCTCTTCATTTGGTCTTCAGGTGAAGTAGATATGGCCTCCTCTCTTAGTGGCCCTAGGCATCTTTAATCTTCAATATGGAAAATTCACTTTTAGAAGTGCTCCTTTGCTCTGAAATCTGTACCCATCTACTAAAAATATGCAAAAATTCTAAGCTAGACTCTTTATGACCCCAATTTGGTCGAAATTTGCATAAGTTATGGACTAATCAATTTTGGCCTAGGAAATCTCCTCTGAAACTTGAGCAACTCCGATTAACTCCGCTAGAATTATAATTCTGCTGAAAATGGTGGGCTCCACCAAATTAAACACTAATAAAAGCACAATTTGATTATTGGATAAGCATGATTAAGTGGTGGTTTAGCGAGAAAATGGTGCGTTTAAAAAATCTACATTTAACAACTGGATTAGCCCATTTAAATGGGGATTAAAGTTTAATTAACCCGCATTAAGGTGGGAGCTCCACCGTGTTCATGAGCACGTGGTCTTGTGGACTGAGGGCTATCCCTATTTACCCCCACCACAAACATATATGTAATAAACATATTGTAGTGAGAGTGGTAAAGCTGATGCGTGTTGCGGGCGAGGTTGACCCTGACCTCCGCTGGTCCTCCCATATAAATTTTTACTCCACCATGTAATATGGCAGGGTGGGGGGTGCACGTGGCGGCCTCTGGGATTTCCATGCTAGTGAGTGCTTGGAGTGATGCTAATGTATGATTTTGATGATTACTTCAATGACTTTTTAATAGAATTTGGGAACCTTTTGTATCATGAATTTGGAAAGTAATAAGGAAATATAACAAAACATGTGAGAATCGATGTGTATAACTTAGCCACTAATAATGGTTGTTTCCTATACAGGAAAAGGAGAAAACGAAGAGTTGGCGCTCCAAAGGAAAAGACAAAGCGGAGATAACTGCTGTCTCTCTGGATGAAGACCGAACGTAAACATAGGGAAACAGATCGAAGCAAATCGGCTCGGGAAAGAGGGAGAAGACACCAGCTCAGCGCGAAAGCAAAGATAGGATGAAGAGTTAAACAGTTTGTCGAATCCCTCAGGATCGAAGATCCTGAGGGATCGCTGCTTTATTTATCTAGTCGCTTGGACATCTCCGCCATCATTTTTATATAAAGACAGCACTGTTAGCTTGATGGGAGAGAGATGATAGCGAGATAGGATGCGTTTTATGTAATCCTCTGTAAAACATCAGATTTGGTTATTAAGTTTTGTTGAAGACTGGTTTGATGTATTTTTGAATCGATGCATTAATAAAGGCTTGGTGATTATTCCATCTTCGCGTCTGCATTAGCTTAAAGCGGTGTATCCTTGGAGGCTAAGGGCCCGGCCCCGAAGGACACTTGCTTCTGTACCATTACAGCTTCACTTCTGTGTGGTTTGTTTATTATTGTTATTTGATAAATTGATATGCTTTACAAGTTCATATTATATGCTCTGTTCAAGTTTGAATCATTGAGGTTTCTACAGATAGAATTGTATGTTGACTCTGCATCAAGTTATTTATCCTTTCAAGAGTTAATCGCACATTCTTACTGTTATATTACAGAGCTGTTATACTAAAACGTTCGTGTGGTGTGCGTTCTTAATTTATCAGTACTGTTCTATAATTCATTCGTTGTTATTGCTGTTCTATAATTCATTCGTTGTTATTGCTGTTTCATTAGTGTGATCTGTGTCAATCGCCTTTAGAGTGGCAGAATGTTCTTTGATTGCAAAGAGTGTATAGATTGAGTTTGGTTATAACCCGCGGGACTTAGTTATTCAATTGCTGTTCCATTTTAGAGTTGCTGTTCCATTTCAGAATTGTGGTTCAATCCTTTATTCGTTTTGTTGTTCCATTTACTTGCAGTTGTTGGTTTGTTGTGAGAGATGATTTAAGGCTGTAGTGAGCAGTAGCAGTTACTGTCTAGCTCCCAGGCTTGTGATCTATGCTCTAATTCCTTTTTCATCAGTTTCTGAAGGGATGGTTTATCATTGCCGAACCCTTGACTGATAAGTTATTGGGTTTTCTGAGTGTGTAATTTATTTCTTTAAAGTAATTTGATTTCAGTTAAGCATCCGTTTACTCTTGTATTTCTTAAGCACTGTACTACTAGCATTACTCTGACAAATGAGCCTCGGATTGAGTCACTCTTTGTAATGAAAAAATGCTCTCGGGTTGACATATTAATGTGAGGTAATTAGAGGTGAAAGAGACCCTTTTTATAGCTCTACATTTTGGCGCCGTTGCCGGGGAAAGAGTGAAGCCATTTGTCTTTTTCAGAGTGGTGTACAAGCCTGCTAGGGAGGAGTTGGATCCTAAAAACGGAAGGTAAGAACCTACGTGCAGAGCATGTAAAAGACCTGCTCATTATCCACTTTCCTAACAGATTTGTTGTTGCTTGTTTGAATAGAAGTTCGTAGTTTATTTTTGAGTGCATGACTAAGCAGAAAATACCAGAAAAGAATATCAAACCCCCATCCAAACCTGAAAAAGCTAAGGGGCCGGTGACCCTTGGCCGAACGACCTTCATAGACGAAATCTATAAGAAAACAGAGTCTCAGCCATCAGTAGGTTTCAAGAAAAACACTTCCAAGCCACCTACTAGTTCCCTTCAGGCCACAGGATCACCATCTGTAGCCTGTGCTGAGGTGCATAGTCAAACTGAGGAGCAGGACTTTCAGGAAGTTGAAAATTCCACTCCAGAATTATTGCAGGAAGGGAACTCTAGTAACTTTTGTGAGGGAGAAGGACAAACAGGGGAAACGAAGGAACCAAAATCCCCTATTGAAACAAATCAGCCATTAGATAGCCCAGATAAGGGGAGTGCTGCGAAAGTCATTGTTGAAGAGATTCAATCTCCTCAAACACCTGGTATTCCCATTATTCCAGATAAAGGAAGCGCTATTAAAAAGATCCCTGTCAAAACCGTTCCCACCCAACCTAGGAATACCCTCCTAGATATCCCAGAAGGTTACTGGCATATGTTCGATCCCATGGCTCAAAACCAACCAAACGCTCAAAACCAGCCAAACACTCAAACCTCTACATTACAATATCCTATAGTGGATTCTGCAGCAAATGCACCCATGAAAGCTATCCCTCTTCAGCATATCCCTACATTTCACGGACTCACATCGAAAGATCCGGATGCATTCCTATTCGAATTCGATGTGTTATGTCGGGGGTACAATTACACCACCGATCCCCAAAAATTGAAATTATTCCCCTCTACATTGAAAGGGGCTGCTTTAAGATGGTTTATGGGGCTAGGTGGCGGGGTTATCAACAATTGGGATCAAATGAAAGAATCCTTCTTAAAGAAATACCAGGATTATTGTAGGTCTAGAGAATTAAAAGACGAAATATTTCAAATGACAGCCAGACCAAATGAAACACTAGAAGAGTATGTGGAACGTTTTCAGTATAATTTACAAAGATCTCCTTATGCATCGCTACCTTTACCTGATAATGTGTTAAAAACCGCATTAATGAGGGGCATGAAGGAACAATGGATTGAAACATTAAACATTATGAGCAAAGGGGATATTTATCAAGAGAGTTTTTCTGACATTATTGATTTGTGTGTCAGGAGTTCGAGAGGCAGTACAAGAATAAAACCGACAGAATATGATCGGTTTGCAAGAGATAACAAAGTATCAACAGAAGGAGTAACACGCGCAGAAATTGGAAATTTATTAGAAAATTTTAAAACTGATATTATGGGGACACTAACTACACAACTTGATATGGTGCAGGCTAAACAGAAGCAGCTGGAGGCAGAACAGAATATGGCAATCTTCTGCCCCCGATGCAGAAAGAAGCATAGCCACAAGGAGTGTCCATTAGATAAAGTCCAAACATGCGCCATCTGTACAAAAGATCACCTTACGGAGAGCTGCCCCTGACTTCCTGGATTGAAAGCAGTATATAAGGAAGCAGAAGAAGAACCAGAATCGGTGAATTCGATCAACCAGCGCCGCCCGTGGCAGACAAGACAACCTGGTATGTTTCCGGACCCAACCTCTTTCTTTCAAAACCCACAGTATAATGCTCAACAATATGGTATGTGGCAGAATCAATCTCAAACCCCATTTACCAACTGGTCACCACAATCATTCCCTTCTTCAAATCCATGGATGAATCAAACAAGCCAAAATGGTTGGCCGAATTTCCCTTACACTCCACCATATTGGCAAAATGTCCCGTATCCTTCACAATGGACTCCCTCTACTTCACAAAGTTCACCCTGGCAGACAAGCTGGCAAAGACCGATGTACCACCTAGCTGGAACTATTCCACTCCCTCAACCTACTTTGCCAGCTTTACAACAAAATCCCCAGTCTAACCTGAGGCGCGACTCCCATTGGCAAGTCCCAATCCGAACAACGGGCGAGGTCCAATGCAATCCAAATGCAAATCATAGAATCACCGGAACAGGGACTGAGCTTGAGGAGTGTGGTGACCTTCGGTTAAGATACGGACGTATCTACGTGAGCGGGGGGGGAAATCGCGGTTCCTGTGAAGATCAGTTACCCAGAGAACATCAGTCACAACAAGAGGATGAAAATAAACAACAAACTCATAATCAAGCAACCACATCCTCTCCTCCGTTCCCAGAACGATTAGCCATACCACGATCCATACAATACCCTGACTTTGACATTCTGGGAGAATTACAAAATTTGTACATAAAAATTCCATTCCTCCAGGCCATTCAAGACATTCCCATATACGCCAAAACTATCAAAGAATTGTGCATAAAGAAACCAAGGAGGAATATAACAAATAATCCAAGAGTCCAAGTAGTCGGTACCTTATCTGACCTATTGTCTGGAAGAGAAACACCCCTTAAATATGAAGACCCCGGGAACCCAATTATAACTGTTCAAATTTATGGTCAGACCCTGCCTAATGCCTTAGTTGATTTAGGGGCTGCAATTAATATTTTAACAACCACAACTTGCCAAAATCTCGGCATTACATCTGTAGAACCCACCTCTACTCTGTTAGAATTGGCTGACCGATCTGTGGTTAGACCAGAGGGCACTCTACATGATGTCATGGTCTCTGTAGAATCCTGGGAATATCCAACCGATTTCCTGATAATTAATCCAAAAACACGACTTGATGGACACCCGCTAATTTTAGGTAGACCTTGGCTCGCTACTGCCGATGCCTACATTGGCTGTCGGCAGGGAAATATGACCATAACCAGAGGACCAAATAGCAAAAATTTAGTTCTATATCCTCCAGCGCAACCAAGTGTCACAATGATTAAAACTAATAAACACCCTGTATCATACCTTACTGATAACATCAGATCTCCATTAACTATACAAGAGGCACTCGATTTCAAAGATCAAACAGAAGACGATGCCATTAATAATTTCATTACTCAAACTGAACCTCGCACACAGTGTCACATGATAGAAGCAGCATTTGATAATGAATTGGAAGAAGATCCCCTGAAAGATATTCATGACCAAGCGATACCTGTTACTCCTGTTGCAAATAGTAAAACTGTGGAAATTGCACCGGGGAAAACTTTAAACATCAATGCTAATCTCACACCTGAACAAGAAACAAAGCTCATCCATCTGTTAACAAAATATCAAGAAGCATTTGCATGGGACTACCTTGATATGAAAGGAATCGATCCCCAGTTATGTACACACCACATTTACATAGAAAAGGATGCCAGACCTGTGCGTCAGCCGCAAAGGAGACTTAATCCCCATCTAAAAGATGTCGTAAAAACTGAACTTTAGAAGCTTTTAGATGTGAATTTTATCTACCCTATCTCTGATAGTAAATGGGTCTCTCCACTTGTGGTGGTACCAAAAAAGAATGGGAAATGGAGAATTTGTGTGGATTATAGGGAACTTAACAAGGCAACACAAAAAGATCATTTTCCTCTTCCTTTCATAGATCAAGTATTGGACACTTTAGCAGGGAAGACGTTCTTTTCTTTCCTGGATGGCTTCAGTGGATACAATCAGATTCAGATTGCCCCTGAAGACCAGGATAAAACTACCTTTACTTGCCCCTGGGGAACATTTGCCTATCGAGTTTTACCTTTTGGCTTGTGTAATGCTCCTGCCACATTTCAGAGGGCTATCCTTAGTATTTTTGCAGATTTAATCAATGATGGACTTGAGGTTTACATGGATGACTTTACACCATACGGAGATGACTTCGATCCAGCTCTAGACACCCTAGAGAAAGTCCTACAACGCTGCATTGTTACTAGGCTTTGCCTAAGCAATGAAAAATGTTTTTTGATGATGACTGAAGGACTTATCCTAGGACACTATGTCTCAGCAGCCGGCATTCAGGTAGACCTGGCCAAAATCCAAATACTTTTTCTTATTCCCACTCCTACTACTCAAACAGAGGTACGCAGTTTTCTTGGATTTTCAAGTTATTATAGACGATTCATAGAGCATTATTCACACATTGCTGCTCCTTTATATGCACTGACTGGTAACGTTGATATCCTTTGGACAGACAAATGTGACCATGCTTTCGAGGATCTAAAGAAGCTTGTATCCACAGCCCCAGTCCTTCGAGGACCAAACTGGGACCTACCATTCCAGATATCATCTGATGCCTCGGATACAGCCATTGGCGCAGTCCTTGGGCAGGAAGAGGATAAAAAACCATATGCTATCTATTACATCAGCAAAAATTTATCCCCTGCTGAATTGAATTACACTGTTATTGAAAAAGAATTCCTAGCTGTAATACATGCTGTCAATAAATTTAGACATTATATTACAGGCTATCCTGTTATCTTGTATACAGACCATTCTGCTATAAAATATTTAGCAAATAAGCCCGTCACAAATGCCAGAGTAACTCGATGGTTAATCTTATTGCAGGAATTCGACATCACGATCAAGGACCGGCCTGGCAAAGAAAACCCTGTAGCCGATTTTCTTTCGAGAATACCAAAATCAAGCGATGCAGCAGCAGTTGAAGATCAATTTCCGGATGAGCACCTGTTTGCTGTTGCTGTTCAAACACCCTAGTATGCTGATGTTGCCAACTACCTTGCAGTAGGTAAATTACCAAAACATTTAACTCCTAATGAGCGTAAGCAGATTATTCAGAAAAGTTCTCGATTTTCGTGGATTGGAGGTTATTTGTTTCACACAGGAGCAGACATGCATATCAGGCGATGTGTTAGAGAGGATGAAATCTTTGACATCCTAAAAGCTTGTCACGATGGACCGTGTGGGGGGCACTTCGCTGAGCGTAGAACCGGACATAAAGTATTGCAGACATGATATTACTGGCCTACGATCTTCAAAGATGCAAAGAAGTTTGTCCAAGCCTGTGACAGTTGCCAGCGAGCAGGACGACCTGGTCAAGCTGATGAGATGCCTCTGAAACCACAGTTAGTCATCGAACCATTCGAACGGTGGGCTCTGGATTTCTTTGGACCCATCAACCCTTCATCAAATCAGAAAACATATATTTTGGTGGCAACAGAATATGTCACCAAATGGGTTGAGGCAGAAGCATTGCCAAGAGCCACAGAGGACTCTGTCATACAGTTCCTGTTCCTTCTATTTGTTCGTTATGGCCTTCCTAGAGAAATAATTACAGATGGAGGACCACAATTCGTTGGGCATAAATTAGCTGCAACACTTAACAATTATCATGTCCAGCATAAGATCACTACTCCATATCACCCACAGGCGAATGGGCAGGTAGAAAGTAGCAATAAGATAATAGAATCAATCCTAACAAAAACCATTGCGTCACATAGGCGTGATTGGGCTACCCGACTGCCTGAAGCACTCTGGGCATATAGAACCACATGGAGGAGCACCACCGGTTACTCACCTTATCAACTAGTGTTTGGAAAACAACCCATTTTCCCCATAGAATTCGAAATCCAAACACTGCGAACAGCACAGGAAGTTGGCCTAGATTTAACTGAGGCACAACTCAATCGACTACAGCAGATCAATGAATTAGACGAAATTTGGCTCTCTGCACTACAAAATACAGCATTAATTCAACAGCAGCGAGCCAAATGGCATGATGCGCTCATCAAGAACAAAGTCTTCCACGAGGGAGACTGGGCTTTGTTATACGATTCTCGGTTTCAGGACTTCCCTGGAAAACTTCAGACTCGATGGTTGGGACCATACGAAATCCAGAAGGTACATGACAATGGAACACTTACTCTAATCACCATTGACGGTTCTGGATACACATTCAAAGTAAATGGCCACCGAGTCCGTCTCTACCGTAAACCACTCACTCGGGAATCCTTCTGCCAGCAGCTACGCCAAGATACTGATCTGGAAATCTTAGGAGAGGAAGAGAAATCTTCCTCACCTGTAATTCATTAAGGGTCTATTCTTTTTACAATTTGTACATAAGTTCTTGTTTTGTGTGATTCTTGTACATAAGTTTGATTTGAATATTTTCTTGTCATTTTTGCTGTTCCTTTTTTTCCATATAGCGTGATTTTTGCTCTTCTAATAGCATATGCGTGTTTTTATGACGTTGGTCTTGCTTGTTTTGCTGTTCCTTTTCTAAAGGAACAGCATTCGCATCTCTGCTGTTCCTTTTTCAAAGAAACGATATTGTTACATTTCCGCTGTTCCTTTTGGTTATTACTGTTCCTTTTCCTTCAGAAACAGCGTTCTTTTATTGCTGTTGTGTCTTTTTCAACGGAATGGCATGTTGAGTGTTTTATAGTATGATTGCCGTTCCTTTTCCCAAAGGAACGGAATTTGCATTTTCTTTCCTTTTTCTATTATCCATCGTTGTTTCTTTTCCAAACGGAACACCATTAGCATACTTTTGACCTCTTTTGCTGATTTAAATTGAGGATGCTTTTTGCCCGTCTTCTTTCTAGTCTTCAAGCTTCAGCTATGTATTTGTGCGATGAAATATAAAAACACAACATACCGAAAATTTGCAAACCATAAATCGCTATATCTATAAGGCTCTGCATTAATAAGAGGACAAATGGAAGGACATACTTATTTCTTACCTTTTGTTGACATGGTTTTACTAATTTTTCCCTGATTGGTTATCTTTATCATGCTGATTCCCTTAAACTTTTTATTAATACTTGGGAATAAGAACAAAGAGTTTATATCTTCCTATTGAGATAATAAGACTTCTTCCACCATTCCTACTCTTAAGGAGTGCTGAACCACCCTTTGTGTATAAATAAGGAAAAGAATTCTATGAAAAAGAAAAAAAAGTATGTCAAGTGTCAAATGCAGGATAGGAGGTCTCATCAAGAGCCAGCCTACCATGATCATGAGGATGGAAGTGAAGTGGCATTCCCATTCTGGCCACCACACCAGGGATATGGTCCAAAAGGTATATCAAATAAACAAACCTTGGAACAGGAGGTCTCATCACGAGCCGGCCTGCCCATGTTTCGCTCTTTCCTCGTGAATGGCATTATGGTTAACTGGTCACCAAGCCAGCATAATGGTCTACATTTTGATATAACAAACATTCCTAAGTATACACAAAGGATCATGGTTCCGAGGGTGAAAAACAACTCTGCCAAGGTTATGGACACCTGTTGGCAGCAGAGTAATGTTAATGGTATCGAAGTCACCTTGCTTACACCAATGGGTAAGATACTAACACTCTTTTGTTTCTTATATCCTAGGCACTAATCATATGTCATTTCCCGATTTATACATCGCATGAATATTAATCATTACCAATCATGGCAACGGAGGTGACCATGACTGCTTAAGATTGGCAAGTACGATACATGCCCTATCCATCAGCCTCAAATCATAACACAGCAGCCTCTTATATAACACGCGATCCATTCTCTGCCTCGATTTCGGTAATCGGTTGTCCTTTTCTCAACATGGCATAAATCCACATGATGTTCCTTTCTGACTTGATTACAGACTGGGTGTCGCTCCTTTATTTGCCGGCTGGGACAGCCTATCACACTGCGGGGGGGGAGGTTAACCTCATCATTCCCTGTATTACGTGTCAATTCATCATTCGAAACAATTAGTTTACGACGGTTTGGCATGGTTTCACGGCATGGCATATTTTCATTTTTATTTTCACACAAGTTGTTTTTGCTGCACTGTTGCATACTCTGTGTTTTCTTTCGCGAAACCTTACTCTCTGTGTTTCAAACCGAAAACGCTTTTGCTGTTCCATTTAGAAATCACAGTGAAAACATGGGGGGAAAGGCAATTCGAAGTGAGCCTCAACAGCTAACGATCTCTGCTGCTGCCCGAGAAATCCTGGAAAGGGCAGGATGGTTGAACTATTTCAATCGCTTACAGGAGGCTAATGAGACAGTAGCAATGGAGTTCTTGCAGAATTTACAAGATGACCACTCCACAGTAAGAGGGAAACGGATAGCGGTCACTGATGCCATAATTGCAGAAGTTTCAGGACTACCAGCTACCGGACTGGTATGGACATTCAAAAAGGAACGATTACAGAAGGTCATGGAACTGTTCCAGGACGAAGGCCAGAATTTGACAATTAAAGGAAAGGGAGTTCTGCCAGCGACCCTAGGAGAACCCTGGACGGAGCTAGCAAGAATAGTACAGAGCTACATTACCTGCGAAGGAAGAAAAGACGTGGTAAGACCACGACACCTTAAACTTTTAGCTGTCCTAAAACAGAAATGCTCTGTGAATTTACCGGCACTCCTAAACTCGTTATTGCATGATGCTGCACAAAGTATGAAAAGGGCACAGCACGTAGAGGCAATTGTTAGTCACCACGGGTTGATTCGACTTGTTGTTAGCTATAGTCTTACCCAGCAGCAGAGCAGCTGGGAAGAGCTCATTGCAATGATTGAAGGGGGATCGACGGAACCTTCCCCGAAACGTAGACATTCTATAAACCCACCAGAACAACCGGCAAAACGCAGAGAAGATGTTGCTAGTACATCACAACAACCAGAGACACACCAAGAATCGGCAAAGCGAAAGCATGTCGTTGATTCACCCGTGCAACCAGGGGAACCCAGGAAATCAGCTCGGTTAGCTCAGATGAGAGGAAGTATAAATAAACCTAGAAAATCAGCCCGTTTGGCTCGGATAAGAGGTAGGCTGGAAAAGCTTCAGGGAAGCACCAGCCAACCAATGATAATTGAAGATGAGCAACCCGAAGAAAAAGCAGCCGAACCTTCAGGAACAGATATAGAAGCAGAAACTGAACATGAGGAAGAAATGGGACAACGGGAAGATAGCCCATTACAGACCTGCACAGGTATGACTTGTGTAAGCATCCTGACTGACAGGTAAGTATGGTCAGCCCTTCTGATTTGGAGAACCCCCTACGATCAACTTGGGAAGAAGAACCTCTTTGTTCGCCTTGATGAAGAGAAGAAAATATTGAGCGTGAGGAAGAACCCCAGAGGAAGAACCCCAAGAGGAAGATTTAGCAACCGGTCATGATCCAGTCCACCATCGACAGACTGTTGTTCCTTCAAAGGAAACGATGGAAATTAAGAAGCTGCGGAAGGAACGGACTAAATTGTTAAATACGATAACCCAGCTCAGACAACAAATTAGGATTCTGAAAAAGAACCAGAAGGTAAAGAGGAAAAAGAGGGCCAACAAACGGCCTGCTGTCCAAAACCCTGAGGATCCAGTTGCCGTTCCGCATGATGCTGAGGTTCGTGTTAAAATAGAAAAGGATGATAAGCAAATTCAGACAGAGGTACCACCCTCAGGTGTAATAAGGGTTCTGAACTCCAAACAGCATAACAAGAAGGTTCAGGTAAAACTCCCTGCCTCCACTGAGCTTTGGAAGAAAGATCCGAAAACAAAATCCTTGCACAAGATGATGAAGCAAGCACAGCAAGAAGCTGAGCAACTTAAAGAGCAGACGGTTCCCCGAGAAAAATATGAAGAGTTGCAGCAGCAACTAAGGGACGTCAGTCAAGCTAAAAGCCAGGCCTTTGAAGGATGGATGAAGGAACAAGAGGAAGTCACACAGGTAACTTGTAGACTAGATACTGCTATCAAACAGATGAATGACCTGTGTTCTTTATACAATAATGTTTTAGCATGTAGGGCCCCTGCTAAAAACTATGCTCTGTTTTTATTAGAACGGTATTTACATTTACAAATAAAAGATGTTAAGGCAGGCACCCCTATACAAATCAACAATGTCAATGATTTTATAGACTGTTGTAAACATTATGGAGTGAAAGTCCAGAGATTGTTGTGTGAACTTTATTTGCACGACCTTGTGCTAAGTCAGGAGACTGAATTGAACCCTGGTCCCTCCATTGGCGATATCCAATTCCAAGCATTCATTTCATTCGGGGTTAATCAGATTAAGTGGCTTAAAGCCTATGACACCTTCCAGAGTCAAGAAAATGGTCTAGATTTACGAGTTAGGGCTGAGCCTAGAAACCCAGTACAGTTATGGAAAGCTCATATAAACCACATAAGGACTCCGGGTGTCATTGTAACATTAGGGCCTATGCATGAGGCACTCATTCAAGAGAGTTTAGAGTATTTCCTTTCTATCAAAGACTTGGCCATTAATGCAGCCAAATTCCGATATCGAATCTCTGATCCACACATCCAGCTCAGAGAACCATTTAAATATGAGAACTTTGAGTTAGCTACTGACCGTTTGAATCTCTATGGCCAGAGCATTCTGAAAGCAGGGTCATCTTGGTTAGGGTATAGATTTCGTGCTCCAATTATCTGGCATCCTGCACCTGGATACCAGGCCCTGTATGATATGCCTGAGGGGAAAGCAGGTCAGTTCTTTGATTATTTAATCACTCAACATGGTTGTAGGCCTCCGCATGAGACTCCTTCTCCAGCATACTCTCTCACTGCATTACATGTCAACTACAATTTTTTCATGAGGACATGAAACAAGGTAAGCAGGGGGGTGTGTGGAGTACTAAAAAGGTATGATTTTGATGATTACTTCAATGACTTTTTAATAGAATTTGTGAACCTTTTGTATCATGAATTTGGAAAGTAATAAAGAACTATAACAAAACATGTGAGAATCGATGTGTATAACTTAGCCACTGATAATGGTTATTTCCTATACAGGAAAAGGAGAAAACGAAGAGTTGGCGCTCCAAAGGAAAAGACAAAGCGGAGATAACTGTTGTCTCTCTGGATGAAGACCGAACGTAAACATAGGGAAACAGATCGAAGCAAATCGGCTCGGGAAAGAGGGAGAAGACACCAGCTCAGCGCGAAAGCAAAGATAGGATGAAGAGTTAAACAGTTTGGCGAATCCCTCAGGATCGAAGATCCTGAGGGATCGCTGCTTTATTTATCTAGTCGCTTGGACATCTCCGCCATCGTTTTTATATAAAGACAGCACTGTTAGCTTGATAGATATATGATAGCGAGATAGGATGCGTTTTATGTAATCTTCTGTAAAACATCAGATTTGGTTATTAAGTTTTGTTGAAGACTAGTTTGATGTATTTTTGAATCGATGCATTAATAAAGGCTTGGTGATTATTCCATCTTCGCGTCTGCATTAGCTTAAAGCGGTGTATCCTTGGAGGCTAAGGGCCCGGCCCCGAAGGACACTTGCTTCTGTGCCATTACAGCTTCACTTCTGTGTGGTTTGTTTATTCTTGTTATTTGATCAATTGATATGCTTTACAAGTTCATAGGATATGCTCTGTTCAAGTTTGAATCATTAAATTTCGACAGATAGAACTGTATGTTGACTCTGTATCAAGTTATTTATCCTTTCAAGAGTTAATCGCACATTCTTACTGTTATATTACAGAGCTGTTATACTAAAACGTTCGTGTGGTGTGCGTTCTTAATTTATCAGTACTGTTCTATAATTCATTCGTTGTTATTGCTGTTCTATAATTCATTCGTTGTTATTGCTGTTCTATAATTCATTCGTTGTTATTGCTGTTCCATTAGTGTGATCTGTGTCAATCGCCTTTAGAGTGACAGAATGTTCTTTGATTGCAAAGAGTGTATAGATTGAGTTTGGTTATAACCCGCGGGACTTAGTTATTCAATTGCTGTTCCATTTTAGAGTTGTTGTTCCATTTCAGAATTGTGGTTCAATCCTTTATTCGCTTTGCTGTTCCATTTACTTGCAGTTGTTGGTTTGTTGTGAGAGATGATCTAAAATTTGTGAGTGACGTGCTTGATTCAACATCCCGGCTCCCGGAGCTTGTGATCTATGCTCTAATTCCTTTTTCATCGATTTACGAAGGATGGTTTATCATTGCGAACCTTGACATTTGATAGTTATTGAGATTAATTGTGCAATTTATTTCTTTAAGTAAATTTGATTTCGGTTGAGCATCCGTTTACTCTTGTATTTCTTAAGCACTATACTACTAGCATTACTACGACAAATGAGCCTCGGATTGAGTCACTCTTTGTAATGACAAAACGCTCTCGGGTTGACATATTAATGTGAGGTAATTGAGGTGAAAGGAATACTACATAGCTCTGGTGGTTGACCAAAACCAATCAAATTACCACAAATAACTAACTAATCTGGAAATGACACTTATTAGAAAGTCACTGGTAGACCTGGGGGGAATATTCCAAGGAATATTCCTTGGAGTATAATTTTTACTAATTGGGCTATACAGATGCCTAGCCAACATCCTTGTCACCAAAATCATGTACATCACTTGAAGATTCTTTTCCCAAAACAAGAAGAATTCCACATCTCATGAAAAGATTCGTCAAAATCTCCCTTTGATCCTTGGAGACTAAATCAACTCTTCCAATTTGATAAGACATACATGTAATAATCAATCGAACAACACAAGTCGATCACTCATGTGTGCGCAAATTATCAACACACTCAAGTTGACAACACACATGTTAACAAAGGAATCAACCAACACAAGTCAATCACTAATGCATGTTGAAACACAATGAAACTTATAAAAAATTCCAGTGTTCACACACACAAACTCTCATGCATGTATACAATGCTCAACTCTCTTGCAAGTACAATCACAAGTACAAGAATCCCATTGGTATGTACGAGTACTTAAAGAGCTGAAATGACCAAATTTTTTGCAACAAAGTGAGTCAACATACTCCACTTTCAAACCCCTTCCTAGAATAAACATGCAACATGCATTCTAGAGAAAAAGATATGCATTTACATTCAAATTGCAACTACAAACTTCCATCTTTGCTGCATCTAAGTCAGTCAACATAACTCTACTTTTCCAACTTAACTTTACTTTTCCAACATATTTCTTTGTGCAACATGCATCATACTTCCAAGAGAAAATAAATGCATTAAGATAACAAAAAATGCATCAACAAGGAAATATTTTCATCAATTATCAAAAGAAATGCAAGGCCTTAATTGGTTAAGAAATATTACCATCTCTTTCCAAACAACTTCAATGGTGCTTATTTCAGATGCACTTCATCAAGTGAATCATCCTGACTTACATCAATTATGGAATCCTCTTTTTCCATTTTTGTCAAAATCTCTCTCCACCTTATTCAAATTTTGTGGATGACTTATTGGATGCAAAGCCCAACACTTGTCTACAAGATGACCGTGCTTATGGAAATGAGTGCAGCATAATTGCATATTCTTTTCAACATGGTTTTCATTATCCATTGGAACTTTGGTTTTTTGTCTCCTTTTTTTTGAAATTTTCATGTGTATGGAATCTTCTTCCAACACCTCAAAACAATATAGTAATTCAAATAAAAAAAGGAACATGTAAATTTTCTCCAAATCTTATGTGAGGATTTTCCATGTTTATCATAGTTAAAAGAAACTTAATTAAAGGCATATTTATACCTTGCACATTCACCTTTGTCACCTTCTTGAGGAGGTGAATTTGATGAGGCAGTGTTTCTCTTTGGAATACCACAAATGGCTTCAATGGATTTAATTATTTCAACATCTTCTTTTTTCCATTTCCATTAGATGCATGTTATGAGCATCTTCTTGCAAAATGGGTGTAAAACTTTTGCATTCATATTGAACAAAAGCTTCACAAGCTTGCGGTAATGAATATGTAATGAAATTATTTCTTGGAACAACTTCTTGTGCCTCCTTGGCTTTGGAGCATTCCCCATCTTCTTGCTCGCCAAAACCTAGACCCATGTACCTAGAACTTCCCTCAACAAAAGTAGGGTTTATAATTACTTGTGCATGTTTTCCTAACCCATTACCCTCATAGCCCATTTTTTTTAACAATTTGGACCATATTCCTCTAGTGTGTATTTCAAAAACACCAAAACATTCATCTTGAGAGGAAATTGAAGATAAAAATTATTTTTATACCTCAATTTCATGCACATACTTGGCTAGCGTTTCCTTGGCATATTGAAGTTGAATCTCCTTCTCATCCATCTTTTCTAGGGTTTCATTTCCAACATGGAGTTGAGTCTCAATCTCATGCATCTTTTCAAGAAGCTCTTGCTTCTCCTCTTTCATGGCCATCAACTCCTCTTGAAGTATAGTTCTCTCCTTCTTATCTTCAAACATATCTTGCAACATATCTTTTATTATGAAGAGCTTATGCAACAATTCTTCATCAAAGAGTTTTGCTAAGGAAGATGTATTAGAAACATCACTTGATGAAGCTGCCATCACACTTGTAATGCATAAAAATATTCTTTGTTGTGATTTGAGAGTTGGGTCCTCAATCTTGACCTTCTCCTCTATTAAGCTTACACACATAAACTTGCACACAGTTAAATTCTCCTAGCACAAATACAAAACAAACAGCTGATTTTCAAGCTATCCTTGACATAATCTGAGATAAACTTGGGCTAAAATGAGCCAAACCATGCTATGATACCGACTTGATCTGAATATGGACAAAATATTTTTTTTGTAATAGCTTCCTCATCAGTATAAAATAAAAATGCGTAAGGATTATGTGCATAGATTTGATCTTAACAGAAGGTTATTTCAATGGTTTCTTTTAAGTTGTCTTCTACCAGTATAATTCCATGAACAAAGCATAAAGCATGAAATCATCATACACTTGAAAAGAAATGTGCATCAAACAATAAGACAAAAGCCATTGATGAAGGAGTTCACCCCTCCTCAGCTACATCTCCTTGGCCTGTCAACATGACTAGAGCACTCTTGTATTCGGTGTCAAAAGTACATATCAGTTTTTTTCCAAACACATCTGTCTATTACCCCCTTCAAGATAATGTTCTTCTACAAAGAACTCTCAAAATATCAGCAACACAACATGTATCCTATAGAGATGACTCCTTTCACTGGTGAGAGCTAGAAGCCCCTCATATACTCCCTTCAATTCCACACAGAATAATACAGTAAACAACTTCCTGAATAAAGAAGTCAAACAAGAGTTGAATCATGTTGGTCACAGCTGCTGCAAATAGTGTTTTGGAATTGGGAAAACCCCTACAAGGTCTCCTCCTTGCTCAAAATCTTCCAAAACTGCTTCAAACATCTGATTTATCCATGTCCCTTGTAAATTGCATTGAACTTCTTATAAGGTTATGTGTTCTCCTTATCACCTGCATCATGAGGACTTCCTCACTTATTAGCTTACTTTCCTTTAGTATTCTCATTACCTTTCCAATCTTGCTTATCCTCAAACTTGTGCTTAAACTACTCATAACAATGCTTCAACTTCTCGATAACTTCCTTCAATGGCCAAGGCTCAACATACTTAATCTAATCTTTAAATGGTAAATGAAGTCTAGTAATGAACCTTTGGACCTTTATCTTCTCATCTTTAAGGTAGGGTACATACCTCAGCAACCCCAGAAAATTGTTCGTGTACTCTTCATATGTCATGGAACCCATCTCAAGCTCGTATAATTCATTGGCCTTTGTGTCATAATATCTCTTAGACAAATAAGCCTTATATGTAATTTCTTATATATAAATATTATAAGTACATTTTATTTTAAAATATTTTGACATTATAATATCATAATTCAATTACTTTATACAAACTTAACCACTAAATTATATATTCTTTACCATTTTCAATACATTTTATTTTAGAAGATTTTGACATTATAATAATATAATTTAATTACTTTATATAAACTTAATTTAATCACTTTATACAAAGTTAACCACTACACAACTTTTAACAATTATATATTTATTATCATTTTCAATGCATTTTAAACAATATTCTGACATTATAACAATATAATTCAATCACTTTATACAAACTTAACCACTAAGCAATTTTTAATAATTATATATTCTTTATCATTTTCATTCAACTTATAAATAGATTAACACCCATTTAAAAAGTAAATACCACATGTATGACAACATAAGTTAAGTTGTGAATTGAGGGCCCACCAATCCAATCAATAATACCAAGTGGGGCTAGAAACATTCCCTTAATGACACTCTAAATAGACCATGATTCTCGCTTCCCTATTGGATTATCTATTCGAGAGCTTTCTGTGGGAAAAATCTCATATTATTATGTTTATGTTCAACTTAGAGTTTATAAGTGTCTTTCTTAAAATAAAAATATAATATTCTCTAAATTGGAATAAAAAAAATGAAAAGAAATAGAGCCAAAAGGTTTATTTTACAGTAGTTTGAAGAAGATGTGTAAGTATTTCCATGCTCAACTTTGAGTTTATAGATGTTCTTAAAATAAAAATAAAAATAAACTATTCTCTAAATAGGAATAAAATAAAAATAAAAATAAAAATGTTATGCATGTTTAAGGAATTGTCTCTATGATCTAATATAATTTCATGTCAAAAATTGAAAAAAAAAGGAATATGTTATGCATGTCTAATTAATTGTCCATATGATGTAATACAATATCATAGTAATTAGAAGTAAAAAAAATAAGTGAGTAATATGTTTAAACCATATACTTTTCAAAAATAATTTAACACATGTTTTAAATAAACTACTTGAAGATCTATATTAACTAATTTATGTCTATCTCAACTCCATAAATATCTATATATAGAAAAAAATATTAATATTAATAACAATAAAAAATAAATTATTCAATGCATATGTTATGTAAAATATGCTATATATCATATAAAATTATTGAAAAAATTAAGATTTTATGTTTAGAATCTTTGAAGTGGTTTCATAAAAATTTTGGACTTAGAAGTTTAAGCTATGTAATTTCTATAGAAATCCAAAATACATTTGAAACTATAAAAAATTACTCATTATTTTTTGCAGTCTAAAATATGTTTGCACTCGATAAAATTTGATCTCTCTAGATATTAGACCTTTGCACTTAAAAAAAATTGATCCCTGTAAACTCATATTATATCTTTGCCTAAAATAAATTTATTCTAATTCTAATTCAAATTTATCTCTCTACCAAATGAATATCACCACCACCACGGTTGATGGTATCATTTAGTCGCCCATCCAATCCTGGCTGATGTTTTATTTCCATCTGGGTGAGATTCTGTTTCGGTGTATTAAACGATATACTTTTCAAAAATAAACTAGTTGAAGATCTATATTAACTAATTTATGTCTATCTCAATTCCATAAATATCTATATATAGAAAAAAATATTAAATATTAATAACAATAAAAAACAATTTATTCAATGCATATGTTATGTAAAATATTTTATATATCATATAAAATTATTGAAAAATTAAGATTTTATGTTTAGAATCTTTCAAGTGGTTTCATAAAAATTTATGGATTTAGAAGTTTAAGTTATGTAATTTCTATAACAATCCAAAATACAATTGAAATTATAAAAAATCACCCATTACTTTTTGCAATCTAAAATATGTTTGCACTTGACTAAATTTGATCCTTCCAGACGTTTGCACTTAAAAAAATTTGATCCCTATAAACTCATGTTATATCTTTGCCTAAAATAAATTTATTCTAATTTGAATTCGAATTTATCTCTCTACCAAATTAATATCACCACCACCACGGTTGATGGTATCATTTAGTCACCCATCCAATCCTGGCTGATGTTTTATTTCCATCTGGGTGAGATTCTGTTTGGGTGTATTAAGAAGAACTCGTGCTTGATGGTATCATTTAGTCACTCATCCAATCCTGGCTGACGTTTTATTTCCATCTGGGTGAGATTCTGTTTGGGTGTATTAAGAAGAACTTGTGTAAATGGTAGTATGTTTTATGTTTTTTCTGAATAGGTAAAATAATTAATTTTTAATAATTAAGGTTTTTTTTTAAACAGCTCCCGAGATGTAATCGTGTACTGGTTAAGGTTAGACGGTTAAATAATTCTTACCCGTCAATTTGAGTAATTCTTAGCCATTAAATTCCACCACAAACTCATTACACGGAAAGCTAGTTACTGTACCAGATTTGTTCTCATGGATTTTAATGTTCATAATGCACCATGTGTGGATGGTGGAAAATTAGTTTCCTGGATACATGCATTGCCCGAGTTTTACCCATGGCCAAATCGCAAAGGAGCACTGCAATCACAATCATATAGTTATTGTACCGGATTTCTTCTCGTGGATTTTTATAATGCTCATAATGCACCGGATTTCTTCTCGTCGATTTTTATAATGCTCATAATGCACCGCTTGTGGGTGGAGGAAAATCATTTTCTGGGATACAGCATCAACGAAATGTGGTGCTTTCTGTCCATGTGTTTTGTTTGGACGCTATGTTCATAGCATTACAGATGACAATGTCTCATTCTTAAGGTAAATTTCTAATTCCATAGTTGTTCCAGAAATTTTCAAAGAAATAATTTATCTTTCGATACAACTTTCAAAGTTAAAAGCACAGTATTTTAAGCTTTTGCGGTGAAAATGTTGGCATCTTTACATGGTTGTGTGGCGGATTTTTATTTCATCTTTAGGTTTTATAGTAATTCAAATCCGCTCCTAATTTTACAAAAGGTCTGAATTTTCAAGTAGTAATGTTTACATTTTTATGTTGAGCAGGAACTAAGTGAAAACTTCAGCCAATTGTATTTTTGGAATTGTTATAAAAATTTAGAAGGCATATTTTATCACTAGATCTATTAACTAAAAAATACCTATAGATCTAAACACTGTAATTAGAAATTAGAATTGGTATAAAAATTTAAACAATAGTTACCAAATTCAATCGAATCACGCGCAAAAATTCGAAAATAAACTCGTTCTAATCGCTCGTTAATTAATTTGACCATTTGAGATTGAGGTTGGGTACGGCATATTCAGTTTACACGAGAGCGCAACAATGGCCGCTTCCTCAATAGGTAGACGGTACCAGGCAAACCCCATGAGAGATCCTATAGGAGGTTACAATAAAGGTTTTAGTATATTTAAAATGTTATGAAAAAGGCAAATTATAATTGTAAATTAGTAATTTTATAAAAGAAAAACAAAAAGTAAATTTTATATTTGAAAAAAATATAATATAGAAAATTAGAGTATAAAAAATGAAAATAAGTACATTGAAAAAAATGATAAACATCAAATTGTAGTTGTAATTTAGTAATTCCTAAGAAAAGAACGGTAATTCTTATATTGAATTTTTTTTTAAAATAATAAATTACAGTTTGAAATGGATGATTCTTGTTTAAAAATAAAAATAAAAAGGTAAAACTATTATATACAATGAGCATGAAGTAAATGCTTAATTCTGAATATGGATTAATTACTACTTATTTAAACTTTTAAAATTTTAAAAGACATAATAATACATGTAGATATTTGATAATTTTTTCTTTTTTTTTATTGGATTAGATTGTAAAAGTAACTAGAAAATTACTTGTCTTGTTGTAAATTTTTAATCCATATATTAAATTCATAATTTTATCGGAAACTCACATCCTCTAATTCTATCCAATTTTCTATAAAAATACTAGTAAAATCTACCATCCAACTAACAAATTCATTATATCTATTAACCTAAATAGATAAGAAAGTGGATGTTTTATTATCCTTCCATCTATTAACCTAAGTAGATAAGAACATGGATGTTTTATTATCACTCCATGACCTTTTAAGCCATTATGGATATATTTTCTTAATACATTGGGTTTAATAGATGGATTTTTATATAATATGTTACCTTATATAAAATTGTGGATTGGAAGAAGCACAATTTTTTTTAAATAGGTTACATTTAAGATGGGTTCCTCTAAATCATTCAGAGGTTCAAGATGATTTACTTGGTTTTCTATAGAGTCATAATGAACTTGATCTGGTTTTAAGTAATCAGTGGAAAATGATATGTGGTAGATGGTGGATTGATTCATGTATTTTCATGAATTGTTTTAGATTCATGAAAGTGATTTGTATAGTTCCACTAATAGATAATAAAATAGCTTAACTTATATACTAATATAGTGTATTTGTTTTCTTAAGTAGAAGTTGGTAATCACAGTTATGGAATTAATTTTACATATTTCTTGCTTGTATAGCATGCATGACCCAAAAGGGTATTGGGGTAGTGGAAATTCCTTTTTCTATTAAATGCAACAATATTTTTGGTGGTAACTTGTTTGCAGGCTTTATGTTATGTGTATAATTGCAAGAAGTGGTTTCACTAGACTCGTGCTTAAGCTAAATGTATGTTAAATGTTTGTTTTTCATGTATGGTGTGTGTTGTAATACTGAAAATTGCACCTTAGTCCAATTGAGGACGACCACTTCCATTTGGTTTTCTAGATTCTTGTAAGCTTTTATGTGATTTTTTGTTGTTGTCACCGGGGTCGGCAAGAACCACTTCAATGTGGTTGGTTTTTAAGTTGCTTGTAAGCTATTTTGTGACTTTGTTTGGTTCAAAATTCTTGTCATTTTTGTAATAGACCCACTCAATATTAAATTGGTGCGGAGAGCTCCTAAATTTGTAGAATAATTGTGTCCTTGGTATGAGGTTAATTTTATTATCTCTCATAAATTTATTGAATTTACTTATTTCACAAGTTTTTATGAATTTGAGTCTTCCAAACATGATGTAGGTCATTTCAAGAGTTATAAAAGTGAGGATAGATGAAAAATAATTCGATTAAAAATCTATCTTAAATTATAATATTAAAAAATATTTTTCCCTTTAAATCTCATTATTATTATTATTATTAATAAAATAAATAAATTTTATCATTTTTAATTAAACATAAATAAATTTAAGTGTAAAAGGTTTTTTACATTGAAAACTAAATTTTACATACCATATTTCAAGGAGAAAATAGTGTCTCCACAATCATATTTTTTCACATCACTACAATTTATCAAATACAATTCAACAAAAACACTCAACAAAATTCTTTTTATATAAGTTTCATCAAATATAAGTGAGAAATGAGAGAAAACAGGGACATTATCATATCAAAGACAAAAAAAGACTTCATTTGCACAATTTTAATATGCAAAATGCGGGCCTCGAAAATTAGATGAAATTGAAGCAACTTCCATAACAAGAAAATGAAAAACCGTTCCAAAGATTGCATTCATTTTTCCATGTGCTATAAGTCAAGGTTGAAAATCCATGAATAAACTTGTCATCCAAAAAGTTCTATGACTCGTTTAGCTTTGCATCTCTTCACCAAGAGATATTGAGAAGATACAAAACTTCCACAAGCTAATAACGCCTTTAAATTTTAAAATTGTCCATGGGTCTTGGATGAGTGCTTTCTTAAGGCACTCCTTGATGCGAGGTCTTGATTACGGTGATATATTGGACATGTTGTGATGTAGTCCTCCCAAGCTTAAAGAAATATTTAAATTATAAAATTATATTTTTACATGCTAAATAATTGTATATATTGTTAATGATCTAAGTAACTAGTGAAACCCACACATCATTCACTTTCATACACATTTTAAAGTTCTCCATTCATATATATATATATATATATATATATATATATATATATATATTATGGTGTGTTGAAATTAATGTGATCCCATTCACATTTTTATGGATGGCTCAATTTTTTTAGTATTAAATAAAATTATGTGACATAATATATAGTTTTTAATATATTTTATTAATATAGTTAAAAATTATATATTTTAAAGTTTATGGGGTTTTAAATATATGGTAATTAGAAGTTAATGTTTTTAATATAGTAGTAACTGTGAAACCCACCCATCATCACATTTTAATGTGCTCCATTCACATTTTTATGTATATTATGGTGTGTTAAAATTAATGTGCTCTCATTCAAATTTTTATGGATAAATGTTGTAATATAATGAAATTGATAATTACGTATATGTACAATTTCTTTCCAATGAATTCATCCAAAACTTGATGGATACAAGAACAATTTGCTATATATTTTGGGAGAATTAATCCTCTATTTAAAATGACAACAAGGTTTCAAAATAGTTGTTTAATTATGATTTAACCTCGTGAATGGAGACAAAGTAATGAACACTGCATGCAATGGGTTCTTACATGGATTAACTTTCGTCACGTTATCAGCCTCTTTTAGGAGTCTGAATCGTATTGGGATTTTTTTCTTCTCAACACTACAAGGAAAAGACCCTTTAGTGGAGGTTATAAAGGAGGTTTTTAGTGTTATAAAATTCGCCAAAATTCTCAAAAAAACATATGATACCACATTTGTTTATGGTAATGGAGGTTTTGGCAGAGCTTTTAATGGAAATTGAACAAAACTATAAAAAAATGTGGCCGAAAGTTATTACAGATATTTTTCCATTGGTGCTCTTATCAGGTTTGAACGCACCGGTGCGTATCAGTAGACAGCGCATCGGGGTGGTCTAATGAGAATGCACCAGGCCGTTAAGGAAAACAACAACACTGGGCCTGGTGTTGGTGATACAATGCACGGGGCCATTCTAATTGGTCTTGGGATTTGAGCGGTGTCCATAGGTCGTACAAGTGCACCGGTGCATGTATATTTATGAGGCACCGGTGCTCCGTATCACAGAAAGGAACCGAGATTTATAATTGGTATCGGTATTAGTGCGGTGCACATGGCATCTACAAATACACTGGTGCTTATAGATACATAAACGCCCCGGTGTGCAGTATCACACAAACGCACTGATATTTATAACTGGAATCGGTATTAGTGCGGTGCCCATAGAATCATAAATGCACCGGTGTGTATAGACACATAAACGCACCGGGTTTCATTTGTGATTGTTTTCAATTCATTATTCATCAAAAGTTGACACATCTTATAACAATATTCATATGAATTAAATTTTTATTAGTGCATTTGAGAACGACAATGGAGAACGCAATAGAATAAATCAAAATATATATATATATATATATATATATATATATATATATATATATAAGACAGTCTTTATCATACAAAATGGGACAATTATTCGTATCCCTTTGTATTTCAATTGGGACACTATGTCCATTACATTAAACAAAATGTTTGATTTCACAGACATTTCAAAAAATAAAATGCCTTGCTTTGATATCCAAATTACATAGTGGTCATCATTCTTCTCTTCAACTGATGTCACTGCCAGAGCTACTTTCATGACTTGGGGTTATTTTCAGGAATGTTGTGTTCATGACGTTGATTGTTTTCTTCTTCTTCATTTTCCATCTACAAACATAAAAATAAACTGAAATGAGTGTATATAAATTGGTGAGAATAATGAAAATTCCAATATTAAATAATATACATCAATGTAAATCGAAAAGAAAAATGGCGTACCATAGCAACAATTGACTCATAAACTATACACATTCTTTCAAAACCATGTACCATGCCATCTTTCAAAATTTCATCTGTTGGCACAGTTCCATACTTTGTTTCCTGCAAGTTTTATACCCCATAACAAATCATATATTTAATATAAAAGATGTTTTTGTTCTATTAATTATAGACGGAGCTAATTAGAACAAGATCGATAGATGCTTACAAATTCCACAATTAAATTTTGATATGCCAACATATACTCACAACCCATATTTAACCCAATTTCAATCCATTCGCCTGATGATTCTTCTTTGTATGTTAGCATTTGTTTGAAGACACTCAATGATGATTTTTGTAAAAAAACTTAAAAAATTCAAAAATGAAATCTAGTTAAGTTGTTATAAGGAAGTAACAATTACTCACAAACTTAGAGATCAACCATTTCTTCCTTGTCGTATTGTTTTATGTGCTAAATGAGTTCCATTTTCTTTTATTTTTTGCATGAAAATTCTTGAAAATTAATATTTAATGCTAAATTGTTTATTTATTGTACCTAATGATCAAAAAATTCAATGATTACATATTACATTTGAAGCACGTTGTTCTATTCATTCCACTAGATCCCTCAAACTTTTGTAAAAGTTTTTCCCCCTTTCGTTAACTTCGAGCACCACTCCGGATGATCCAAGGAGAAATTCATTTTCATTTGCATGTTCTATTTTTTTTCCTTTCTTAGAACAACATTCATTTTCTGAGTTGTTGGACATTGTAGAACATTAAACATATGTGAATTAGTAGAGTGTTTGACACATGTTATCTAATAATTTTAAGTATATTATTAATGATAATTAAAAAAAGAAACTCATATTGGATCGATAGTATTGTTTCATTCACCTGATTCATCTTTTTGCAATTTTTCCATTAAACTTTTACACTCTTCTGGTCGTAGATAAAAAATAATCATATCGAGCTTCGTCATTTTGTGGCTCTGCATGATACACAGTAAACAATACATATTAGCTAAAGTTACATATAGTTGAAAAATAATATTTTTTATAAAGAATTTAAAAAGAACTTGCCTTTTTTTCTTTTCTTGATGTGTTAACAGTATTTTTTTTACTTGATATTTTGTCAGTCATTTCTTTATCAATCTGAAACCTGTAGCATATCATTCATTAATATATTTATAAATAAATTCTCAACTTTTCAGTTAGAAAATAAATCTTGAGACACCAGTGCACCTTTCATGAAATCCTCACCTCCACCGGTGCGTGGATATATTAATAGCGCACCACCAAACAATATAATACGCAGTACGGTGCGTTCGGTATTATAAATGCACCACAAAAATAGTGTAATACACCTAACGGTACGTGGGGTATTATAAACACATCGCAAAAACGATGTAATACACTGTACGGTGCTTTCCTAGTTAAAGAGAGCACCGGTGCCCTATTTCAGATTTGGCGCATGGATTTAAAAAAATGTTTTCAATTTTTTACGACACAAAACTTGCACGGTGCGCTGTAATAATACAGAGCACCAGTGCGGTGGAGTACACAGGGCGCACCGATAAAGAAAAATCCATTTTTTCAAAAATTCACGCAATTGCCGAATGAATTGGGATCCGACTATGTAAGTCATCCCGTGGGTTGGACGCCAATATAAAATGAAAAACCCTAATTCTGAAATCACAGAAACAGAGAGAAGAAAGGGCAAAAACAAACAAATAAAGGGTTCAGGGTAAAAATGGATAAAACTGCAGGAAAAAATAAAAAACTACAGAAAAAAGTAAAAAAAAGTTAAATTTAATCACGAAATGGTTTAAAATTCTATGATAAAGGACTTGAATCACCAGAGTTTTGGTTTCTGATTGTCTGAATACTTTTGTTGGAACATATTTCGCCTTCCACAGTGCCCTCGTGCTCTCTTGCTCCAAGTCTGTCTCTTGCAAAAATCTGACTGAAACTTTTTAGCAAAAACAGTGAAATAATGAAAAGTCTTTAATATTTAAAGAATTATTGTATCAAATTAGATTTTCGAAAATATTTTGCCACCCATTTTTCAAATTTCCGTTTTTTTTAACTTAAACAAAATAGAGTTGTGTTTTTTTTATTTGAGTTTATTCGTTTCCAGTGCACGTAAATGTGATGCACCGGTGCACTTTATTAATACTACGCACCAAGGCCTGTTAGGATAATAAGCGCACCAGACTTTTTAAAGTTTTTATTTATTTATTTATTTATATGTAAGATCATAAAAAATAATGATAATTATAAAGTACATGAATTTATTTTCATTATTTTCTAGACTTTATATATGTAAGATCATAATAAAATAATGATAATTATAAAGTACATGAATTTTTTTCATTATTTTCTAAACTTTATGTTATAAAAAATCGTATTATTCTAGATTTTTTATTTTACAAATGTTTTCAAATTTACAAATTTAAATATTTTAATAAAATCATTTCACATTAATACAATTAAAATTTCCAAATTAATATTTTACATACAATTACATTAATTACAATTACAATTACAATTACAATTACAATTAAAATTTCAATTACAAATTTTCATTAATTTCACATATTATAATTACAATTACAATTTTAATTTTACATACAATTACATTTACAATTTTACATATAATTACATTTACAATTACAATTACAATTTCACAAATATTTTACAGACAATTCAATTAAAATTACAGTTACAAATACAATTACATTTACAATTTTACATAGAATTACATTTACAATTACAATTACAATTTCACAAATATTTTACATACAATTCAATTAAAAATACAATTACAAATACAATTACAATTTGTGAAATTTACGTACAATTAGAATTAGAATTACAATTTTCCAATTTTTCATATATACAATTACAATCATTTCACAATAAATTAAATATTACAATTACAATAAAAATGTTACATTAACAAATATCTTACATACAATTACACTTAAAATTACAATTAGCACACATACAAATACAATTTTATAATTTTACATATAATTAAAATTTAAATTACAATTACATTCACGACATAATATTTAATAAATATCATGGTCATTTAATAATATTAAATTAATTAATAAACATCATAACGATCATGATAAACATCATACAAACATCATATTTGACTAATAAACACATTCAATTAACATCAAATTAACATTATATATTAACATCATCACAACACAAACATCAAATATACATCTCAATATAATGTCAAATAACTCATGCGCCTATCACATATACACATCTATCTGCAAGCTAAACATTAAATGAACATATCTAACATGACTAACAATATACGCCACATCATGATGATCATCAACATGAAAATTAAGTACAACTGCAACATGAACATAAAATACATGGACCATATATATATATATATATATAACTGAATAATGTTAAAAATATACAACTGTAATATAAATCATGTCATGGATCAAGTGCTGGTGGTAGTATAACAACATCAATAACACTAGTAGAAGTGGATGCAGCCTGCTCAGTAAAGCTGGGTGCAGCCTCGACAGTCGATGGTCGACTAGCCTGCTCATGATCATGATGATCACTAGTACTGATGGATGCATCCGCTGGTGGTAGTACAACATGATCAATATGAAGCGCAGTAGTAGTGGAGGCAGCCTGCTCAGTCAATAGTACTGTAGCCTTGGCGGTCGATGGTCCAGCCTGCTCATGATGATTGTGACTAGTACTCATGGTCTGCAGGCTACTGACTAGATGTGGCCGATGGTCCAGCCTCATCTCCATGATGACTAGTGTCAGATGCTGGCAGTGGAGCCTCATGATGATCATCAGGTGTGCCACGAGGTGAACGATCACGAGATTCATCTGAGTGGCTACTGGCAGACTGTCCATCATGTGCCGCAGCCTGATTACGCCTATAGCTACGGACAATCCTCCTCAATCGCGTAATATTTGTCGTAGCTCCTACGACATGCTGCATCAGGCCATACATGTCACGCGACATGCCTTTCCACATCCGCATCAATCTATCATCGCCCTATATCTCTCTGTAATGAGCGGGCCTGATGCCCGCATCTGAAATCAATCCACAGAGTTGGCTGCCCAAATCCATCCGGTATCTGGTCTCTGGTCGACCACGCCTAGAAAAAGGTGGTACTGGTGCACCATGAGGTGCATGAGGATCAACATGTCTCTCTGCTATGCCACCGGCCTCATCCTGATCTGGCGCATCATCCATCTCCTGATCGTAATCATCAGGATCAACACCTGGATCATGTGGTGGATCCGACATCTCATCGCCATCAAAAGACCCAATGTCTGCAAAATATATACAAGTACACAACAATAATTAGACAATTTCATTACATAATTTAATAAAAACAAGTTAAAGAACATGTTAGAATAAATGTAAATAAAACAGTAATATTACCTCTATCATCTTGCAGCTCATCAGGAGTGAAGAGGATGTTGGGACACCCTCGCAAATCTAGTCCAACATAAGGACATGGGACCATAATGAAGGGATGCATCCCGCCAATGCTAGCTAGTAAGTCCAGCGAATCATGTGATATCCTCGCTGGAAACATAGTGTCTCCCCTCTTGGGCATCATCTGCCCCCACATGTGCATCTGGGCCTGCAACATCGGCCTACGAGGCTGTCAAACAAAACTAGGTCTCATCTCTGGAAACCTCTCAAAAAATAAACAAAAAATCTATGAAGTAAAATGGAAGTTGACCCTCCCTTGTGCATGAGCACGACATCTATCTAAGGCCGTACAAAACTGTCACAAAAAAATGGTAGAACACCTGACAAGTCGTGGCTACTGTACTAAAGAATCAATGTAATATAAAATTGAGCAACTAATGCATTGCCCATCACTGGTGTTGTGCGAAATGATTGAAGCAATAATAGAGAGGCATTGCACGTCCTGTATACCAAAAGCACCTATAAGTAACTGACCTCTAGGTACCTAAAACTCTGAAGGAGACAATACATGTGCTCCAATTTATCTCTGGGAGTAAACTAACTGGCTCCCTACTACACAACCAAGTGGCACGTCTGGGAATGAGGGAAAATCCACCCCTCTTCTCGACAGTCCTGTAATAAAATAAATGTCCTCCTCAGTGGGTGTGTACCACTAGTGAGGACCAACCTGAAAAGCATGTTGGTGGGCATTCCACCTGCCGATAAGATGTCTCAAAAGCACACTATGGGCCTTTAGGCTGAAAATAGCCTCCTCATAGAACTTGAGGAGGCCTACCTGCTTAAGGATCTCCTGGGTATCTGCATTAATAGGGCGAGGGCATCCATCTCTCTCCCTCTCTCTTGCCTCCCATTGGCGAATCATGTCATACTGTTATGCTTGTTGTTTCTGTTGTTGCTCATGTTCTCTCTGAATCATTTCCATATTAAATATTTTTTTTTTATTAAAACAATTATTTTTTTATAAATATACATATATAAATTTTTTTGAAAAAAAAACATACATACAAGTCGGTGCTCCATGAAAATAGTCACGCATCGGTGCCAGTGCGTCCTAATATTTTAGCGCACCGTCCTCGAGGCCGCTAATGAAACAACCCGCACCGAATTTGGTGGAAATGTCTATTTTTCAAGCACTGCGGACTGTATATATTCAGAATATCAGTGCACTGACTGAAATATACGCCCCGATGCATATAGTCGTGTCAACGCACCGACTTCATGACAATGACATAGTTGACAGTGCGGTCTTTTACCCGAACGCACCATTGACCCTCTCGGAATGCAAAATGCGGTGCACTGACATAAACTGGGGCGGCAAATACAGTCAACACACTGCACTGTGATTGCCAGGGTCAATGGTGCACCTAGATAAATGAGCACACTGCCTTTTTCTTTTTTCTTTTTAATTTAAAATTACTCGGGGCACCTTCTGGCACCGCCCCGGAAATGGTGCGGTTACTGTTAGCACCGATAGCAGTTCTGCTTGTAAATTTTACAGGTAGCACCATTACCGGTGCGAGCCGAATAGCTCAAGCGCACCGCGCGACAATTTTTTTTTTTTTTTAATGGTTATTTTTAAGTTTATTTCAATATCTAATTTGGTAAAAGGCTTAATTATAGAAAAAATAGAAAAATACATGTACATTTCGTGGTCGACGAGGCATATTGGCTGTAAAATTTGGAAAATAAGATTGGTTGGCAATGCAGAGCAACAGTGCGTGCAATGGGTGCAATGAGAGCACCGATGGCAGGGCGGCTCAGAAATAAGGAAATAGCACTGGGGCTTGAGAGCTCTAGAGCACTAAGGAAAGTTAATAATGAAGTTTTTTGGCCGTAATTTTTTTTTTATTAACCCTGTTCCGGTGCACAGGGTTTTATAAGACACCGGTGCAGTTAAATAAAACTTCACCGGGCGGTGTCAATTTTGGCACGTTGTTTATAACGCACTGGGGCGTTGCCCTAACCACGCACTGGGATGTTTCAGTTTTAGTGCGAAAATTTGATGATGCACTAGGGCGGCGTAATGGTAAAGCACTGGTGCGTAATAGTCATAAAGCACTGGTTTTTTGGCCTTAATTATTATTTTTTATATATATAACGCTATTCCAGTGCGGGCTATTTCTGGCGCACCGGTGCTCTTAGAGAAGAACGAACCAGTTCGTTTCTGTTTTGGCACGGTGTTTTATGATCCACCGACGCAGAAGAGTATTGACGCCCTGGTGCGTTACAGTAATTGGACGCCCCGGCGGTGTGTACTTCGCGCACACTGTCTGGTGTGCCAATGTTCGGTGCGCACCGTTGCGTTCTATGGTATCATGCGTACCAATAAATGATAGCTCAAGAGCACTGGAAAACTGAAAAATCCATGTTTTTTGTCATTTAATTTAACCCTTTACCGGCGCGCGTTATTTATAGGCACACCAGTACTGTTTGTCGCAAACGCACCGGACGGTTTGTGTTTTGGCGCGTTTTTTATGATGCACCGGTGCAGTTTCTTTCTATCGCACTGCGTGGTTTCGGTGTTGGCATTGTGTTTTATAATGCACTGGAGTGGACAAGTTGTGAGGCACCGGTGCTCTCTTATATTATTACGCATCGGGCATGTGTGTATGGAGTGCATGGTGTCCAGTGTGCCAATGATTTTGGCCGCACCGGTGCTTTATTTTTTTGAGAGCACCAGGGCGAGTTTTAACGATAATAACACCGATAGAAAAACATCCACAAAACCCTCCGCCCGCCAACCTCCTCTAGTAACCTCTACTAGAAATGGATGTATGTGGTATTTTTCTTTATGGTTCCTCAAAAACATTCGCTAGAGGGTCTTTTCCTTGTAGTGCAATCTACCTAGTTGCTCCGGGAAAGAAGACCGAAAACCATCTTTTTAGAAGCATTTGGTGCGCATTAGTTTGAAGAGGACAACGCGGTAGAGAAGAACCATAAGATTTAATTCTTCAGCCTATTGGAATTGTGGTAGATGCATTGGGAGTCTTATAGGTGTCATTGTATTCATGTATATTTAGGAAAATGTTGGATGGGGTCTCGGGGATTTGGAATTACCGCCTCGTGACCATGGAAATTTCATTGTTTATCTTTGTGGGATGATATTTGCTTAGCATAAGCTACCTGGTAGTCATATGCCTCAAATTATCCATGTATTTGTTGCAACGTTTCTCTAGTTGAATGTTTCTACTTCTCATTAAGAAATAAAGAAAGTAGTTGACGATGCGTAAAGGGAAGTTTTGTTGTCTGGGTCAAGAAAGAAATATTTTCCCACCGATCACTATAGGTAAGCTCACTAACAATGCGCTACTTTGCAAATTGAATTTATTACATTCACAGCTTTCTTTGCCATGTGGCATGGTAATTTATGAAGTTCACTTTTAGGTTAGCTCTCACTAGTCATGGTTGCTTTGCAAATTGAATTTATTAGAGTCACAATTTCTTTTTCCACGTGGCATGGTAATTTATGAAGTTCGGATGGTTGAAATAATCATACCGTAGGATGAGTGTACTAGAAATTTAGATTTTAGTGATATAGCATAGAATATCTCGACATAGCTGACCACAACTAAGGTGCAATGCATCCCTAAGTCCTATTTTTGTTTCATTTCACTTTTTTATTCTAGAATCTTATTCGTTGTTTTTTATAAGTCATTCAAAACTGATGTGTATCTTACTTTTCAAGGAGAAAATAAGACTTCAATAACCATATTTTTTCACATCACTACAATTTATCGAATGCAATTCAACCAAAACACTCAACAAAATTCTTTGATATAAGTTTCAACAAATAGAAGTGAGCAAAGAGAGAAAACAATGACATTATCATATCAAAGATAAGAAAAGACTCCATTCGCACAATTTCCAATATGAAAAATGTGAGCCTTGAAAATCAGCCGCAGTTGAAGCTAAATCGCCATAACTTCCAACAAGTAAGAAAATGAAGAATCTTTCCCAAATATTGCATTCATTTTCCCATGTGCTATAATTCAAGGTTGAAAATCCATGAATAAACCCGCTATCCGAAAATTTCGTGACTCATTTAGCATTCCATGTATTCAACAAGAGAAATTGAGAAGAAGATACAAAATTTCCACAAGCTAAAAATTCCATAATATATGTGATATATTGTCCATGGCATGCTATAACTCATGCCAACAAATATGGGGGAATAGACATACGGGGTCATTTCCTTTGTAATTTATCAAATTCACTTCAAAGAAGTGAGAAAATAGAGGAAACAAAAAACATTCGCAAATAAAAGACAAAAAATTACTCCACATGCACAATCGCAATATAAGAAAAAAATGTGGCCTCAAAAGTACAGGTTGCACCCAATCTAATTTATTTGAAACCTATTTTAAATAGCTAAGGTAGACTATGCCTAAAGGTTGCCTCCTTGCTGCTTATAATTGTGACTTGAGCCCATCAAAAACTTGTCTCCCCCAAGAGTGTAGAGCACACTTCAAGGCCAAATCTCCAACCCTTTGTCGTCTAGACTTGTGTCCTATGCCCAACACTCGGTCTCCTTGATTTGTAGCAGAGACTACATTACTAGAGGAAAATAATGCAAACTCTCACACCAACCGTTAATGCGACCTCGACCCAACAGAGCCTCTCTTCCAACAAGAGCACATTTCACATCTCTATAATCTAATTGTGAACCCTGTGTTTGAGTGTCCCGCAAGCATGGAAAATTTCCTATTCCACACCCATGGAACAAGCAAGTTCAAAAATTTCATAGGGCGGGAAAAATATTGTATAATGGATTTTGGCCAAATGTATATGTGCTCTAGGACTCTAGTATAACTTTACAATATAATCTCATGCAATATTTATGAGTCTAAGCCAACAAGACACATGGATCCTAAATTTTTTATCGGAATCCACACAATAGACATTCCCTCTCATTGGGGCTCAAAGTAACAAAGAAGAATTAAAAAATTTACAGAACACCATTATTTTTCCTACGATGAATAAACACAACGCGAGCATTCTCTATGGTCCCATGCTTTTCATACATGTCCACAAGGGCACCACCCACAAAAGAACTGAACTAAAACCCTCTCCTAAGTGTAACTTAATGGACTTCCTTGTCCTCGTTCTAGAGCTACCAAGTTAGCACATGCTAGGAGAAAAATCCTTTAAATTTATCTACATTCGACTTCACACCTTCCATTTTCATTTTTCTAAAATGTCATACACTTCCTCACAATTCCCATCATGTGTGTATCCATAAATTATCGTATTCCATGAAATTACATCTCATTCAAAGAATTTATTGCCAAATTTTCAAGGCTCCTAAATATGAACATTTTAAACAAATTGAGAAATTATTGCATTCCAAGAAGTGACATATCGATGAGGCATTTTGTCAAACACACCATAATCATTTTCTATGCTCCCACATTTGGAAATCATATCCTAGAGATCAGTTGCCCCAAAGATATCAAAATGAAATCCATTTCTCATTATGTCTTCATGAACTTCCATTCCTTGCTCTAGAGTTATCATGTTCATACATGCTAGGAGAAAAACATCAAATGTTTTTAGATTTGGTTTTATACTAGCCAGCTTCAATTGTTGAAAAATATTTAGAGCTTCCCCATCATGACCATTTTGTGAAAATGTCGCAATCATTGTTGTAAAAGATATTCAATTCTTCACAGAATAGCCTCAAAATCCTTAGAGCCTCATCACCAAGCTCCAACTCCGTGCATATCCCTGCAACTGGCCGCATTCCATGACACCACATTCCTTCGGGAATTTTTGAAAAGCTTCAACGCCTCATCAACTTTCCCATTCCGAGCATATCCCGCAATAATTTCATTCCATGTAACTACATTGGTTTGAGGCGTTTTCTCGAAAAATATTGGAGAGGTTTTCCAAGTTTCCCATTTTGTAGATACCCCGAAATCATTAGATTCCACGAAACGACATTACTTTGAGGCATTTCCTCAAATGCTTCAAGGCTCTTAAGTATACCCATTGTGGGTGTACTCGAAACCATTTTCATCCACGAGGCTACATTCCCATGATCCATTTTATCAAGCACATCATGCGCAATTTATACACTCCCACATTTTTCATACAAATCTAAAAGCCCATTTCATACAAACACATTGGACCGAAAACCCCTTCTAATTATCTCTCCATGAATGTTCTTGAGATCTCCCAAGTTGAGGCATGTCGAAGAAGACTCACAAATGTGAATTGATTGGGTTGGACATCCATCCATTTCATACGATAAAATAGTTATGAGGATTTTTTTGGTATGTCCATCCTCGCCATAAGTCAATCATCACACCATGATGCCACATTTGGTTGAGGCATTTTTTCAAACACATTTTTTGCATCATCTACATTTCCACATTTGGCATACATGGTCGAAGGCTATTTTCTGTACCATGTCCTACCATTCAGACTTTTCTCTAAATGATGTTAGCATGGACTAGTTTTCTTTCCGAGAGGACTTTTTTCATCAATGTAGTTACCCCGCAACATAGAAGTATAAGTGGTGAATCTATATATTTTCCCATATAATGAAAAAAATTTGTTGCTTCTTTCAATTGGATGTGTTTACGAACAGTGAAATCCTCGTTACGCTTGGTGTCATGGACTAACACACTTTCATGTTAATGGAAATACCGTTTATATTCTTGTGTCGTGTGAGATTTTACCCGCATAAACTACCCACCGGTAGTCCTCTCACTCGAATTATCCATGTCTTTGTCGCAATGTTTCACAAGTGGGAATGTTTCCACTTTCATCAAGAAAAAGGAAAGTAATTGCCGATGTGGAAATTAAAGTTTTGCAAACTTTGGTTCAAGAAGACAGAGTCTACCTACTTATTAGTTTAGTTAAGCTCTCACCGGTCATGCTTGCTTTGCAATTGAATTTATTGGAGTCACAACTACTTTCCCATGTGGCATGGTAATTTATGAAGCTCTTGATAGTTGAAATAATCATATTGTGGTATGGGGTGTACTCGACAATTTAGATTTTAGGTAACATAGCATGTACTATCTCTACTCTTTTTTTTTTTTTAACCTCATATTGAGGCTCACATTTGAGGTGGCAAAGGGGTTGTTAGTTCTTGTCCTATTTATGTCATTTCTAAGTGAGATGATTTACCGTGGATCAAAAAATAAGGAGTTTCTTATATGTATTCGTGTGTTATGTGTGGAATTTATGTCGCACGAATTTTGAAGGAAATCCCACTCAAATTATCGCAGAATATTCAAAGATTCCATTAAAAAGTATGTTTCTCCTTATATATTGATTATGCTTGCTCTAGAATGTGATACCCCATGGGGTTTCTTTGATGCGGTCATCCAAGAGCATCCACCTAAATGTGGGATTGGTGGTGTTATGTATCTAAATTCTTTTCAATTCATTCATACGTACATACTGCTCCCCGGTTCGAATTCAATGATCGAATTTTGTGCATTGTTTTTTGTTCTTTAGTTGGCAAGTGCTTGTGGTTTGAAGAGGTTTGAAGAGATGATGGGAACCCATCTCAAATAGTTGTTGAATGATGCAAGTTTTGTACGATATTTTAAACATATTTTTTGTTCCATAAATATATTTATAATAAGTATATTTTCTAATGTATATATTTTTATGCACAAAATATTTTTAGAGATATTATCTTATATAATAATTTTATACTTTACTATATGTATATTTTTTAGCGCTTCATTTTTACATTTCATTTTACCAAAAGGGAAAACACACAAACTAAGTAAATTAGTATATATGCACAAAATAGTTTTACAAAGATTATCTTATATAATTATATTTATACTCTAAGACATGTATATTTTTTACGCTCAAACTTTTACATTGCAATCTACCAAAAGGAAAAAAACACAAATTGCAAAATTGTGTAATTTTGGCACGTATAAATCAAATAAATAGATTATACATCCCAAATTTTTAAGTCTTGAAGGTGGGTACCATCATAAGAATAAATAAATAAAATAAATATATTGCACTACCTCCAATTGGTGAAATTTGCAACCATGCCAACTATCAACAAGATCAAGGTTGTGGCACACCCAAAAAAAGGCATCTAGCAAAATTTAAACTAAAAGTAACCCCTACTCCCGAAGTTGTACCGTCTCCCCCAAGGAAGACTCGGCTCCTCTCCTTTCATCGTGCAATACTTCCTCAACAACTCACTCAAATCGCATCATTTCCATACTCCCAACAACCTATTTATGTTATTATGCCCATAAAAACAGGGGCTCTTCTAATATTGCTAAGAGCTTGACATCAAATGAAATTCCAATGAGATGTGAACAAATATGGTACTAATCTTCCAACTTACAAGCTTGCACGACTTGATAAAGCTATAGGTTTGATTGGATTGTGGTATGTTTCATATTGGTGAATGTAAAATGCCGTAATAGAGTTAGGAAAATTTGAATTTATTATTTGAAAACCAAATTGTCATCCCTTGTACTTAATGAGCCTTATTCACTGAATATTTTCTTCGAATGACATTTTGTTTACAAATTTTTATCATTCAATGATTTTTTATATCAAGATTCTTCTATTTGGCTTTTCCTTTGAGACATTTGATGCAATTGCTAATTTTAATTGTATTGAATTACACGACCCACTTTTCTTTAATTTAAGACAAAATATATATATATATATATATATATATATATATATATATATATATATTAAATTACAATGTGTAATATTAGTTTATTAAAATTATATAAAATTAAAAACAATTAAATTACTTTATAAAATTAATTAATTTTGAATTCTTTTATGAGTGATTGGTTGGAATATTAATTTTTACGCACTTTGAAAAATCGTTATTAGTTTATTAAAATTATATAAAATTAAAACAATTAAATTACTTTATATAAAATTAATTATTTTTGAATTCTTTTATGAGTGATTGGTTGGAATTTTAATTTTTACGCACTTTGAAAAATTCCTTATTAGTTTATTAAAATTATATACAATTAAAACAATAAAATTACTTTATATAAAAAATTAATTATTTTTGAATTATTTTACGAGTGATTGGTTGGAATTTTAATTTTTACGCACATTGAAAAAGTCCTTATTAGTTTATTAAAATTATATAAAATTAAAACAATTAAATTACTTTATATAAAATTAATTATTTTTGAATCTTTTATGAGTGATTGGTTGGAATTTTAATTTTTACGCACTTTAAAAAAAATCCTTGAATTATGAAAATTTATAACACAAGCTTACTCTTCGAACAAATCTCTGCCTAATTTTACAAAAACCTCCGGAGACTTTTAACAAAGAGACCGCGGCATTCTTGTCGATTAAGTTCCGCGGAAAGTTTAGCAGAGATTGGGGAACAGTACTGCTAAGCTGACTGAACAAAGCTATAAAGCTCTTTTTCGTTAACAGTGAGGGTGCCAAAAGCTGCCCTTTTTCCCTAGTATGGAGGAATTGAGGGTGGCAAAAGTTACCTATTTTACCTAAGATTCCATACAACAATGACACTGCCGTTGTCACTATATTTAGCACAGCGCTACGAAGCCTCAATTCCAAAGAGTTCCATCGCACAGCTGGAAATTACTTCCATCGCCACCGTTGGAGTGGGATTACTTCCATGTGAAGCTGGAAATTACACCTGTCAAGGCCCCAAAGGAACTAGGCAAGCATGAACAACATGTCCTTTGTTTTGCCCAGCATCGCCCTGCTTCAAGCTTATTATTTCGGTGTTAATGGTAAAGCTATGAGCAGCGTAGGCTCTAGGAACATGATTGAATGAAATGGGTTGAATGATTGAATGAAATGCTTCTAGAAGATGTAGTTTTTGTTACTTTGCACAAGGAATTCTCATCTACGTATGTTTTATAATACTCAATAACAAGACATCACATACTTCATCATATGGCTTATTACATCGATACTCAATTAACTCTTTACATCGAAGAAAAGTTTTCATTTGAAAACATTACCAAAATTAAAAAAATTTACGAGTAAATTTTGGAAGTGTTACCAGATTCATCTTCATCCATTCATCCTTGAATTGTTCTACTTCATCTATTTGTATTCTAGATTCCCCTACTATGGCGAGAATCTTTGTGAGCTATTCGACATATTTTGGATCTTCCTTTCGATTTATTTTCTCGATTTGCTTTAGTCTTGCTTGATGACCCATGAAAGTCATCTTTATTTTCCTTCTTTCTTCCTTCCTTATTGTGTCAGCCTTCTAGAAATGGACGTCACATACACTTGATTATATTTAAAACTAAATATTTTAACATTCACTTCTAATGGTAGCTCCCAATAACTACTAGCAACTTTCCTAAGATATTCTACACATATTCTTATGGAGGCTCATACCCATGCCTTACGCTCGGGGACTCCTTCTATGGTGAGTGACGGTGGCTCTTTCCTCTTTATATGGTGGTGGCTCTCAGGCTAATCACCCTAATATTTTAGTAATTTGGTTTACAAACTCGAATGAGCTCTAGTTTCTACTTATGGACCAATGGATGCAAACTTTGATTTTCTAGTTACCCACAATAACGATGGCTCTTAGTGCAAGTAGCCTGCGAGTTTCTTAGCTCCTTTACCTTGCCAAACCTTGCTCGATACCAATTGTTATTTAGAGGTAGATATAAACATGGTAACAAAAGACAAATAAGTACACAAGGTTCGCTTTTGAATAAATAAGTTTTATTCATTAATTATTTTCTCATATACATCCGTTGTTATTATCTCTTCTTACATCACATTAAAATGACCCTAACCATGAATATATAAGCTCTAAACTTTCTAAATATGGAATCATGAAATTTATAAGTTTCTTTTCGTCACACAAATTATGAATTGATGCTTTAACTAAAATTTTCTAACTTCACTTTAATACAAATAGATATTTTTATTTTCCTTAACTTAGCTTTTATTGACAAGGCATTGAATTTTTATTTTTATTTTTAAAACCGGAAATCATTAAATTTTTTATTTATTGAAGAAATCAAAGGCTTGAGGCCAAAGAAACCTGAGTGCGTGGCTTCTTGCATGTCCCACATAATGTAGTGCTTTTCATGGGATGAAAAATTTGTATTCGAGCTTCATTGTTTATGTCGAGTTTTGAGCTAGTAGGAAACCTTGATTGGCATAATTGTCGGCTTCCTTGTTCGAATCTCTAAGGATATGGAAGCATTTGAAGGCGTGAATTCTTGAATTATATTATAATGCCTTTGAAGATACTTGTTATGTACAACGTCATTGAACTGATCTTTCATATGGATTTTTTTTTATCAAGATTTCGGCATCTCCAAAAACTTGTATCTCTTTGATTCCTCTTTTCTTTGGCGATTTGACAGCTTTAACAAACTCAAAATTTTAGATTGATTGTTGGTTCGTCGTCCTAATCCCTGTACCGAAGGCCTCTTTAGAGATTCCACCTGGGAGTAAATGAGGCCTCTTGACCCTGCAATCGAGGTTTCTATACATCTTCGTAAAGACCATCATTATTTCTTGTTTTTCCAACAATTTCTAGAAGATTTCATCCTTGCCTCTTTTTGGCCCTCTATTCGGGATTGTGGTGATATGCCAGTAGAATTTGATTCTATTTCGAAAGATAAAGTCCTCTCCAACCATTTTTTTTCTTCAGATAAAATAATTTCCAAGATTTGAGGGTTGATTTCCAGAGTTTCAAAGAGAGACTGCTTAGCTTTGGCACAACTATGTGATGAGCCCAGATATGTTGAATATCTTTTATTCAGGCCACTGTACATATTTTAGCAAAAATAAATTAGATGGGTACTATACCCTCGCCCAAAGGGACTTATTATCGATGGTTGAAGGGTATGTATTTCCATGTTGAAAAGAGAGATAAAAACAATAATTTTTAAAGGAACATTTGTTTTTATTCCTTGAAGATTGAGGGTCCGTACATTGGATGAGGGGTAATCTACAAATAGATGATCGATTGTTCTCAAAATCCTATTTACAAACAACACATCTCGTGCGGGCTCGTAAAGTTTATTCTCATCATATTTTCTCTTGTCATGATTTTTTTATGCATGACTGTCCAAAAGAAAAATATTTTTTGGAATTTTCATGGAGTTCCACACTCGCGTCTAGAATCTCGCGCATCGTATACTTTCGCGTTGGGGTTGAAGATAAGTATATCCTTTGGCGGAGTGTGTAAAAACCGCAGGTTCCCCAACCCCATGAGTCTTTGGAAAAATTCCTGAACAGAGCCGCATCTTTGAGTTCTCGTTCCGAGAATGGCTAACTGATGTTTTAGGAACATTGGGATGTCATTAAATTTCCATGCCTTCCAAGCCTTTGATCACCCCAATCCGAGATATCAAAGTATTTTAATGCCTCTCTCCTTTAGCATTGCGCATTTCCGTGAGCTCTATTTTATTTTCCATTGGCACATTCCCCATGATCCTAGTAGACCAAAGCTTCATGCATTTTCTGCTCCCCGGAATTTCGATGTAGGTGTCGCAAGAAGAATGGAATGCCTCTTTGGCATAAACTCCACAAACTCGCGTGCCTCTTTTGCTATTTGCGTTCTTCATCGCCTTAACGTCGCTCCTTGGAGATATTTGAATCTAAGATTTTCAACAACCGGGTGATTGGGATCACCGAACATTTGTCGAAGGATCTTATAGCCGAGAGCTGTATTAGCATGTGCAAGATCTCTTATTTGAAGCTCCCCCATCGCAGTGGTCTTTTAACGATATCCCATTTTACTGTGTGTAAATGTAACTTGAGTTGATTTCCTTTGCCTCCATGCCACGAAACTGCGTGTTTACTTATTTGTCCCCAGACGCATTCTGTAGGGCCGCAAGAAGGATGCTTGGTAGATTGGGAGCGAGGAGAGCACCGTTTTAAGTAGTGTGAGCTTTCCCTCCAAGGAGTGAGCCACCGCCCACCCCAAAACTCGATTTTTTATTTGATTTTAGCCTCACACTCCCTCCCACAACGAGCTCCTCGTTAATGCCCAAGGTTAATGGCAGCCCGAGATAGTTTATTCTATCCCACTTGGAGTATCCTTTGAAACCCAGAATGTGAGCCACTCTCTCCGGATATCTATCTCTTCCACATTCCAACCGTAAACCACACTTTTTATTTCATTAATCAAGGCTCCCGAAACTCGCGTTTGAAGGGTGCACTTGTATACAAAGGCTATTCTTCAAGAAGCCCCACCCAGCATGAGTGAATCATCAACGAATAGAGCAGGATTAGTAGGTTCCATCTCTTTCATTATTCACAATCCAGGAGCGTTCCCATTTTATTTGTCCACTAAGTTTTCTCGCTTAATGTATATGCCGTGAGAATATACAAAGGGGAGAGAGGGGGCATCCTTGCCTTAAACCTCTTAGAGCTTGAAAGAAACTAGATGGCCTCCCATTTACCAAAGGTGAAATCCAGGGTCTGCTAGTGCATGATTTTATCAAGTTTACAAACTCTTGTGAAAATACAAAGGAAAGTAGGACTTTAAATAGAAATGAAAAGTTAACGCTATCGAATGCCTTGGCCATATCCAGGCCTTGACCAACATCCCCTTAACTCCTTACTTGAATTATAATATTGTAATTAACATGATTTCCTTCACTTAACTTAATTCTTCATACCTTGCATGCATATGAGAGTACTTAATATTTCTATCAAGTGAAACATTTTTGATCTAAGTATTAAAGTTCTCGATCGATGGCAATGAATAAAATAGGAAATTTGGGAATAGGTTTGTATAAATTATGCGCTCTTATAATTTTAAATTACTATAGAAGGCTAGAGTTCACTTAGTTGTAACACATTTGAATATTTGACAATTGTTAGGCCAAATTGGGTTGTTGGATTCGCAATATTACTTACTGATATCATTTACATATTGGATATCCTAAGGAATAATTGTTTGGAATGAATATCTACCTACTTTAATAGGTGTTAAACTTATGAATTTTAATAATCATGAAATTTAAAAAGTGAGGTGTAGTATGGAATCACATACTTTCAAATTGAGAAAATCGATGAAATGAAATGAGCCAAAATGCACCACAAACCTATAGCGATGGGTCATTTGGTGCGCTTGTCGCCTCCGATGTGGGTGACTACAGGCATGACAATGGATTATTATATTTAATTAAATTTTATGTGAGAGGTAATTTTTCAACCTCCTTTATAATTTATTTATATATATCTCTACTAATTCCCTAGTTTGAAATGATATCAATTACTAATATTACTTGGTTTATTAATAATGGATTCATGGTTTTCTAATTACTACATGAAAATATTTACCAAAATCTTAATACCTAACAATAAATTAATATCAAAAAGTACTAAAGTGCATTTTGTATATTTTTTTCTACAATATTAGTAGAAAGTTTGTTTACAATAAGAAAAAATTTAAATACTAAAATATTATCTAAGAAATAATTAAAATCCACGCGAGTTAGGCCAACCAACAAATAATATTTGTATCTATTTATTTATTATATTTTTAGAACTTGGTATGTATATTGTAATTTTTTAAAATCGAATTATCTTTAATTTAATACTTTTATGTAATTTTTAATATAATTTTCAAATAAATATACATTCAATTAAATACTTGAAAATTAGTTAAAATTATTCTAACTTTTTAAAATGTTATATTTTAATGTCATAATTAATTAAAAAACTAATATAATCAACATATTCAAATTTTATATTTTATTAAAAACGATTAATGAAAAAAAGGAAAATATAATAAAAATTGTTATGATTAAATTTCACGTGGTTGGAATATGTAGTTTAAAAATTTTTAAATACAATTATCCCTAATTCAATTGCGGAAATTTCCCAAAATGAAATGACATAAAATTTTTCTCTAATCATATCATCAGAGATCAAAGGGAAAAAAGGGGAATTGATGTATCGGGAAATTCAGGGAAAAGTTGACACAATCTTCGCAGTCAACTACCCCCACAAAACAAAGAGACCAACAAATTTTTTTCTTTGTATAAGATAACACGAATGGTAAGTGAAATAACAACTCATATAAAGTAGATACAATAAGATCCCCGCAAGTAACATCCCATTTGAATTTAGGTACAAGTATGGGTTGAAAGAAACCCCGCTAGATGTTGATGCTCCACCTTAACCTCTGGACATTCTAGACATTTGTTTAAATATTCAAACAATATTCTCCGCATACCAGGCTAGAAATAAACTTTCCCCGATTACCGCCGCATTTTCTCGTATCCCCGGGTGTCTAGAATAATTACGGCAAAGATATTCATTCAACACGCCTTTGTCAAACTCATCCGATTTGGAATATAATTTTCCTTTTAAAGGTTAAAAAGCCGGTCCTTATTAATTCTATAATGCGATGATTTATCCCGTTTTTTGGTTTCCTCTCACATCGCCATAAGAACCGGTATTCATGATCTTTCTCATCTTCTTTTTTTTTTATTTGATCTCAAAATTTACATTCTACTTGATTAAAGAAGAGTTCATATACAATAATGCGGTTTTCTACTCAAGGAACTGTACCTACACGATTTATTTTCTTTTAACACGCCGAATGTCAAAATCAAATTCACTTAAAAATTCATTCCACCTTGCCTCGGGTGAGTGTTCAAATAAACTTGCTTAAAATAGCTCGTTAAACTATTGCAATTTTGTATTCAACACAAATATTTTTTCCCAATAAGTGCAATGTCTTCACACTCGAGTGCATGCACTACCACCGTGAGCTCTAAATCATAAGTCAACATTGATGTTCATGTCTTTTAATTTTCTTGACTCGTAGGCAACAACCCTCTCTCTTGGGATAAAATTACTCCTACTCCTTCCTTACAACCCTCCGTGCTTCAAATTCCTTCTTGGGGCAACTAACCAATACCGGGCAAGAGGAAGAAAATGTTTTAACATTAATTTGAAACTAGTCCTACATTCACTCCATCTAAAAACTTTTCCCTTCCTTTGCAAAGATGTAATAGGAAAAGAAATCTTCGCAAATCTGAAACGTCTATAATACCCAACCAATCCCATAAAAGAACGGATATCCACTACGTTCGGGGGTACTCTCCATTCCATGATAGTTTTGATTTCTTCGGATCTACTTCTATACTCTCAACGAAATGGCATGGCCTAAATATCACATTTTTCTTTGAGAAAAACACATTTGTTGAACTTGGCGTACAAGCTTGATGTCTCCTCAACATCTCCCACACTAGCCTTAAGTGCTCCTTGTTCTCTTCCATGGTTCTTGAATAAATAAAAATGTTTTCAATGAATATAAGAACAAACTTGCCCAAAAAAAATGTAAAATATGCCATGCATTTGACTCATATGAATGTTTCTCGTGGATTGGTTAGGCCAAACGGTAATACCAAAAACTCATAATGCCCATATTGGGTGTGAAAGGTTGTCTTGTAAATATCCTCATCTTTGATTTGGATCTAGTGATATCTCGATCTTAAGTCTACTTTTGAAAATACAAGCCGCTCCCTTTACCCTATCGAATAGATCATCTATACGTGGCAAGGTATTTGTTCTTGAATGTCCTCGTAATCCTTGCAAATTATGATGGCTCCATCCTTCTTCTTTATGAACAACATTGGTTCTCCCCAAGGAGATACACTTGGTAGAATATACACCTTATCCAATAGTTCTTGTAGTTTTATTTTGAATTATGTTAACTCGAGTACACTCATCCGATATGGTTCTCTTGAAACCGGTGTTGTAACGGGCATTAGTTCAATAGTGAAGTCAATGTCTCTTTTTGGGGGTAAACCGGTACATCTTCCGGAAATTCATCCATTAAATCCTATACCAATTGTATATTTTCCGTCATAGAGATATTTTCCTTAGAGTTAGCAAATCCCACTTCTGAATGGCATAAATATCACATCCTTTTCTGATGCATTTACTAAAGTGAGATGATGTGATGGGACGTAATTGTAAAGGTTTCTTAATTCCTTGTAGTTATTGGCATCTCCCATCACTTCCGAATTATATAATATCTTCTTTACAATCCACCAAAGACCAAGCAGTATTTCTAATCAATCCATACCCAATAGTATTTCATAGATCCCAAAGGTAGAGTATTCTATATTTAACTATTGTTCTCCGATTTCCAAAGAACAATTTCTTTGGAACCTTGGCACAAACTCTTCTCTTTGCTCCCAGTAACTAGCTATACAAGCTAGGTTTTTGAATTTCTCACTTTGTAAGTTAAAATTTTCTACTATTTGAGGGTTTAAATAACTTAAAATGGCACCTGGTAAAACCTAAAATAGAAACAATTCATGAAAATAACTTACATTCTAATTCTATCATTGTTGGTTGGTAGTCTGGCTCTGCTGGTCTTCTAGAGTTGCATTAATTTTGGGAATATTTCGGGCCATCTCCCAACTCAGAGGCTTCTTTATAGGTTAATTGTTGTTTCATTTCTTCCCCGCTCGAGGGAATTTCTATTAGTGTGCCTCACCACACCCGCATCATTGCGTGGAAGGTTTCGGGCTTGTCCATGTTCAAGCACGGAACTCTATGTGGGTCATTCTTATATAGGCCATTTTGTTCTATGATGATTTCTTCCAAACTTCTTGCTCGCCGATTTTCTTATAGAATTTCTTAAATTACTAGAGCTAGTATTTTTATAATTTGAATTATTTTTCTCGTCACTTCTTTGCGCCGAGTTCCCCGCCTATTTCTCCTTTTGCCTGACTATTGGTAGCACATTCGTTCTTTGAATTTCGTTGTCCATTTTCGATTCACGAATTAGATTCGTTTCTTCATGTGAGTAGGTAAATTGCTCCTTAACTCGTTGAACCTTAGCCTTCTCATCTCTTAGGTAAGGCACATATGTTAATAAAGATGTGAACTTGGTTATGAATTCATCCATTTTCATATGTCCCGCCTTAAATCATGAAATTCCCGTACTTTTCATCATAGAAACATTATGTTAAATATTTATCCTTGAAATATTGTTGGAATTGATCTCATGTTACATTTAATCTTCAACATTTTGAACATTTTTTACTTCCTCCCACCACAGGGTAGCTTTCTCCTCAACTAATAAATGGTCAAACGCGATTTAAGGTTACTACTATATTCATAAAACTCGAAATTACTTGTTCATATTAATTAACCAAACATCAACCACTTCTTCAACTTCCCCATCAAAATTAGGTGGTTTGATTTCTCGAAACTCATCCTACAGTTCTAATTTTTTTTATTTATCTCTTGTTGATCGACACATTACCGCATTTAGCTTCATTATAATTTATGTTCTTATTTATTCGTTGTGAATTAATCCCTTCTAGTCTATCATTAGTTTTTTCATTACTTTATCGTTGTCATTCATTTTCTCCCCGAGTGGCCCTTCAGGACTAGGTTGCACCACTCCCTTGATTCTCGCTTTTCGTAAAAAGGATTTTTAGTAACCTCTCCTATTCTTACATCATTCTTTCATTGTCACTCCTTACTTGGACCATTTCTTCCGTAGCTTCGCATCAGTACTAAGTAGTATACTTGTTTGATGTTTTTTGTTCCTCCAACAAGATACTAGTCTCCGTTGGTGTTGGTCTACACTTAGCCGTATCCAAATTTTCGGATTTATTTCCGGATTGGTTTGGGGTGTAGGTTCCCTTTCATTTCGGTGGTACTTGATGTGTCAATCCCCTTCGCATTTGTCTTTTCTACTTTCTGTACGAATTTCACATGTAACAATTATTATTTAAGTGACCCTTTTGGGTCCCATCATATGAACGTTTCTCCGATACCACTTGTAACATCAACATACATACATAAATAAATAAATAAATAAATAAAATATTTAATTTTACCCTTATTATTATGATTCTTTCCAATCTAAGAAAGGTTAAATATTTGATATTATCATGGATATTGTAATTATGCCTAATTACCATACGCTTAAGTTATAAAGTTTGTATAGTCACATTCAAATTCATATACCTAATTATTTATCCCTATGATTAGGTGCTTTCCATATCGATTTTTTGTCCCCATCTTTAACTTTATAAAGTAAGTTAAGTTTACATTTTATATTTACATACGATTTGACCGTGAGACTAACATGTCTAAATTTTCAAGTTAATATTTCAGCCACAACAAGACATATGAAAGGAATTTATTAAAGGTTTTTTTTTCTACCCCCGTGAGGTGTTAAATGATTTGGGATTTGTTATGAGATACGTTGTACTTGCAACAATCTCCGCATGGTTTGTATTTCATTCTTGTGACATGTGTCAACCCTTTTCCCATTGAATCCAAGGTATGATATCTAAAGTTGGGATTCTTTAAAAATTTTATTTAGGGTATTGACCACCCCTCCAACCCTAATCGTCTTACTCACTCTACTCTCACGAGGATGGATGTGGCCGCCTCCGCAACTTCATCGCCATTGCTAGCAATCTTTTGTTTCTTGTTTCTTCTCCCCTCAACAAACTCACTTTCCTTGCACCCCTATGGCCAGGTAATGAGACCACCTCCATTTTTATAGCCTTTTAAGAGATGACCGTGTTTTCACACATCATTTTTCTCTCGTGTTTCTGTGTTTATGCCCGCTTACTTGTTTCTTTTTACTTAGTTGTCCAATTATTACTCCGTTTAGTGGGTTCAACGTTAGTTGTCGGTGTTTATGCTATTTTATCTCAGTTGTGGAGTGAAGCCCTTGATGTGGCTCAGCTTTCCATTTTTCTAGGTCTACTTCGACTCCTTAGACTTCAACATACCCCCGTAATTTGAACAAAATTTGTCAAACATATATATTTTAGTCCCGTTCAAACTTTCTCTCGTAAATTCATGAGTTAATGTGTCACTTTTTTTGTGATTAATCGTGGTGGTTTTGACATTGGGCCATCTTGAAATTCATGGCTAAGGTAATACCTATGAACCCCGTCTTAATGAAATATTTTCTAGTAACTGTACTTCAAAGATTGTTAATATTAAACCATAATACATTTTGGTTTCTATGTGTATTACTTCGGTTCTTTGTCAAGAAAATATTTCCATAAACAATATTCATTTCATCTTCATAATGTCGGCTTAATTCCGCCGTCAAAAGTACATGGAATTTCGAGTTTGGTGGTTGAACCTAGATGAAAAACCACCCCTTCTTTGCTCTCTAGATATTTCCCGAGAACTCGTAGCATCCTCTATCATTTGTAACCTTTAGTGTTGTTTTTGTGTTTCTTTTTTTGGTTAATTTACAATGGGCCTCACCCTAGTTTAGGGTTGTATTATTTGTATAATTTCGCCCCTTTTAGAATGTTACTTTGGCCAAACCTTCAGCTCCAACTTGAGAAGGGTTTCTTTCTTGACTTGGCAAGATTTATATATATATTTTTAAATGATATACTGTACCGTTCTTTGTTATGGGTCTTGGTCTATAACCTTCATTTTTGGCGCAAAGCCTCGTTATTTTTAAGGTAGCTTCTCCTTTAGGGTTGTATATTTTTCCGTATTTGAAACTTCGCATTTCCATGTGGATATCTGTATACCGACTTCCGTTTCAAGGTGTCTTTATAATGCGTTGCTTTGTTATTGGTTATCTACATACCGTTTCTCCAATCTCTTCTTCCGACATGATATGATTTCTACCTTTTTTCAATAAGATAATTTTGTCTATATTATGAGTTATTCCAAGCTTCAACTCATAACCATAATTATTTTGCAATGTTTTGTTATATATATATATATATATATATATCCTTCGGTATTTAAGTATCATAAATATTATGGGAAAACCGATATTGTTTACTTAATTCTATTTTTTGGTGAATTTTCTATGCTCCAGCTTAGTAACGTAACTAATGTCCGGTCCATCAAGAATTTTAAGTTACTTTTGTAACTCACTTGTCCGTGTATAGCATAGAATAGTTAAAGGAAACGACTTGTTTTGTCCAGGGTTTCTACCCTTGAATAAACTAACAATTTTCTACCTTGTAATAGGTTCGTATTTTATCTCTAGTATGGTTTCTCTTTTATATTCTATAACCTACCTTCCCTTATACTAAAGAGAGTACCATACCTCTAGTACGAAAAACACATGTAAATATTTACCAACATTTTATTTATCATGCCATCAATAAATATGTACATATTTATATAATTCATCAGATATAGTTTTCCCCGTTATTTGACTCGTAACAAAATCTTTAGGCCAGATAAAATAATGATAAAACACATTTAATTATTTTTTTGAAATTAAACATTATTTTCATTATCCGTAAAATAATCTATGTCTAAATGGAACTTTCATAAGCAAATATTCTAGTTCTTACTTTTCAAGCATCAAGCGATTTATCTCACTTTGGAAATTGTTGATGATGTCCTCCACACCATGATAGAGCTCCGTTACAACCCTTCATCTCCCCGTGCTCCACACCGCAGTAGGGATATTTAGCAAGAATTCCGGATGATGGCTCGGACCTCCAATCCAAGACTATTTTCGTTCCAAAATTTCAAGGATGCTCGCCTTCCACCGGTCACCACCAAATCTAGGTTAAATCTCCCCCCTTTCTATCTCGATTTTTTTTTTTCCTTCGCTCAAAAAACCCCTTTCCTCACCGGGATGTACTTCTTATCCTCGAGGAAATGTAACCGTTTTTAACCGATTTGTCCCAACTACTCTCGCATCCCGGAATAATTTATCATTAGTATTTATGGAAAACATTCTTAATTAATATTAAAAATAGAATAACCATGTTCCTTCATTTAATCTCATTTAAAAAAATAAATGTATAATCTCCCTTTTAAAAAAAAATTAAAAAATAGTTTGGAATTAATCCAGGTGTCACAAAATAATTTGTTTAGTTTGTTATTAATATATATATATATATATATATATATATATATAGATAGATATTTATGAAGTTGATATAGAGATAAATTAGTTAATATACATCTTCAAATAGTTTATTTAAACTTTCACGTGTTAAATTATTTCTGAAAAAGTATAAGGTTTGAATATTATTAGTCACTTATTTTGTTTACTTATAATTATCACATGATTTTATATTACATCATATGGGAAATTAATTATACATACATAACATATTCCATTTTATTTTATTATTATTTTTTATTATTTCCAATTATTTCACATGAAATTATATTAGATCATATGGACAATTACTTAAACGTGCATAACATATTTCTTTTTATTTTTTTTATTATTCCTATTTAAATAATATTTTATTTTTGTTTTTATTTTTAGAGGGACACCTATAAACTCTAAGTTGAGCATGGAAATACTTACACATCCTTTTCTTACACTTGACTGTACAATAAGCCTTTTGGCTCAACAATAAATGGGATTTTTTCCCACGACAAAGCTCTTGAAACTAGAAAGGAAGAGATAGGCTAACAGTGAAGCACGCATCATGGTATAGTTAGAGTGTCATTAAGGAAAGTGTAACCCCACTTGGTATTATTGATTGGATTCATGGGCACTCAATTCACAACTTAAATTATGTTATGATACATGTGGTATTTACTTTTTAAAATGGGCGTTCATTTATTTATAAGTTGAATGAAAATGATAAAGAATATATAATTGTTAAAAGTTTTATAGTGGTTAATTTTGTATAAAGGGATTGAATTATATTATTATAATGTTAAAATATTGTTTAAAATGTATTGAAAATGATAAAGAATATATAATTGTTAAAATTTTCTTAGTGGTTAAGTTCCGTATAAAGCAATTAAATTATATTATTATAATGTTAAATCCTCCAAAATAAAATGTATTGAAAATAATAATAAAGAATATATAATCGTTAAAACTTTGTTAGTGGTTAATTTTGTATAAAGTGATTGAATTATAACATTATAATGTCAAAATATTTTAGAATAAAATGTACTTATAATCTTTATATATAAGAAATTACATGTAAGGTTTATTTGTCTAAGAGATTTTATGACACAAAGACCAATGAATTATATGAGCTTAAGATGGGTTCCATGACATGACGAGTACATGAACACGTTTCTCGGTATTGTTGAGGTATGTACCCTACCTTAAATATAAGAAGATAAAGGTTTAAAGGTTAATTAGTAGACCGACTTTACCATTTAAATATAGGATGGAGTATGATGAGCCTTAGTCATTGGAGGAAGTTATCGGTAGTTGAAGCATTTTTATGAGAAGTTTAAGCACAAGTGTGATGCTACAGATGGAAAGGTAATGAGAACACTAAAGGAAAGTAATTTAATAAGTGAGGAAGACCTCAGATATAAGCGATATGAGAACATAGAACCTTGCGAGAAGTTCAATGCAATTTATAGGGGACATGGATTTCAAACAGCAATAGAATACGGATAATGGCAAGAAACCTTTAAGGTGTTGGAATTGTGATGAGAACATTGTTGACCGAGTGTCCATTGCACCATGGTGGCATACCCGATATTTGCATTGCTTAGGGAGGCAAACTATTGGGGATGTTGGGAAGAATATTCCTTGTTTTATGCAAATAATAGATAACAAGAAGGTTGATCATTAGACATCCATTGATCGAGATGGAAGGTAAGATTTGTGATCAAGTGGTTTCCATTTTGATTGATCCAGAGCTAATTATAGTTATATCAATCCTAACCTTCCGGAGAAGTGTTTCCGAATAAATAAGTGCACACACAATCTTGTTTGGTGTAGATGGCTAGAGGGACCAAGATAATATTTTATCATTTGGTGAGATCTTGTGCATTTGAGTTGAATGGTAGGCCTACATAAACATATCTAAATGTTATTCCTTTGGGATCATATCGTATAATTTTGGGCATGGATTGGTTGTTCATTCATAGGACTAGAGTGGGTTTCTATGATAAGGATATCGAGTGTCTATTGATGATGGGGAAAGGAGAGTAGTGCAGGGGAAGAAAAGCCCACATCAGAGAATGGTTACAATGATGTAGACAAACATGCTGCTGCAAAAGTCATGTTTATTGTTTCTCATCGCATATTTCGAGTGACAAGAGGGAAGGATTTTGAGGACGAGGAAGTCATGAAGAGGTATCCTATTTTGCAATAGTTTCGAGATGTGTTTCTTGCACATATTTCGTAGTTTCCTCCTCGTAAAGAAGTGGAATTTTCTATTGAGTTTCTATTCCGGGAGCAACACCAACACTAAAGCACCTTACAGATTAGGACTCCGGATTTGGTGGAATTCAAGCTAAAAATTAATGAAATTATTCAAAAAGGATACAAGGCCAAGTGTATTGTCTTTAGGTGCACCAATATATTTTGTAAAGAAGAAGGAAAATACTCTCAAATCAGGCATCGATTACTAGTTATGTGAATAAGGTGACTATTAAGAACATGTATCCATTGTCACCGGTTGATGATTTGTTTAATCAATTGAAGAGAGTTACAAAGATTCTCAAATATTTATCTTAGATTGGGATATGAGTAGGCGCGCATAAAAGAAGAAAATTTCTATAAGAGTGCATTGAATACAAGGTATGGAAATTATGAGTTTGCGGTGGTTTCTTTGTTCTTAATAAATTCTCCAACCACTTTCATTTGTTTGATGAATAGTGTGTTGTATCCTTACATGACAAGTTTGTGATAGTTTTTATTGATTATATATTTACGCTCGTAAGGAATTTTTATATGAAAACAACTTTTCTATAGTCTACTTGTCAACATTATTTGCCATTAGATTATATGTTATACGATTGGAGAATTTGCGTGGTTGATTAGGTTCACCGCTTACAATAGTTGGAACCGTTCAACCGATTTGTAATTCAAACTACTCGTTGCCTTCCGCAATGAATTCGCTTAAATGTCTTATCGTTTGATTAGAGATTTATGTATTGAATACCGAACTATTATAATTCATGAGCAACCTTTCTTCTTCCACTAGCTTTATTTCTCTCATCGAAGTCCTACCTTTCCTTTGGTCTTGCCGGGATAGTTAGTTCTTCTTGGCTCACTCATCAAGGCTATTATGTTTATAAAGGATCCGACTTCATGAAGGGGATAATAACCACCCTTCCCCGTGAGAGCTTTTTGGGTGCTTCCATGAGAGCTTTCTAGTTGCCTTCCTTACTTGAGAATCAATCCCTTTATTCTTTATGGAATACAAAAGAGAGTCCCTCCCATCCGTGCCTTAAGGTATCATGAAGTTCATGCGTAAGGGTGATGTCATACCAGTTTTTAATTCAAAATTGAGCACTAAGGTTAGAAAGCGCATTGGCATAGATGGAGATCTATTCAACACTGGCAGAAGAATCAATATTTCAACATTCTCTTCCGGTAAGGTAAAAAAAAATCAATATTTCAATGTAATTTATTTATTTAACTTTTATGAATAATTTTTTTTTCTTGTCTCCGAAAGCCATATTGTTGAGTTTTTAATTTCATAGACAACTTTATAATCGTGCCAATCTCCATAGCACCTTCTTTGTGTGCGAAGCCATATCATGGTTCCTCATTTACGTAATGCCCAACTACAAATCCCTCCGCTCCACCATCGAAGAAACAAGCAAATGTGTTTATTTAATCATTGTGTCATCCGTGGATACAAACATCCACTAATATCAATCTTATTACATCGATATCTTACATTTACAGCTGTCGTCTTAGAGAGGAGTCATCAAATTCATTCATATCATTGCTGGGGAAGATTTAAGGTCTCGCACGCTCTTCACAAAATCCGGAATTTATATAATAGTAAAATATCACTAGAGTGTGGTATGGGAGTTAAAATACAATTACTTTCACAATTTGCGTAGAGTCGATATTTATTGAAATTAAAAAAATTTGCTGTGGTTCAAAAGAATTTTGTTATGATTGATGAATAGAATTTAGTTTTTGAATAATGTGTTCAAATTAAGTTCTTTATAAAAATGATAAAATAATTAGCGAATATTACCTCGAAATTTCTTACAAAAAGGAAATTTTTATGGAATTACAGCTTTAATGATACTATTCCAAGATATGATTGACGTGGTTGTTAAATTTGTAGAGATAATTATCATTTCAATAAAGGTTTTTTTTCATTTTCAATGTAAAATAAAAATAAATGTTTTTATTTTCTCGAGTTGATAAAAAGTACAAGATTGGGCAAAGAGAAATATATTTAATTTAATAACCGTCTTTAAATGCCCAAAAGTGAACAAGTGATCACAAAATTATACTGCGCTTGTTGCTGTACCATTGCTTTAAATACCCAAATCGCCGCTCTTAAAGGTTCAAAAATGCAAAGCGTTTGTAACTACTGTCACGAGGGCAAGGTGATGAGATAGTCACCATAGCATGGTACCAAGATGTTTGGATTTGTATGTGCATAATGTAAACTCAGGGACACACATTTCTAAATAATCTAGAGAAATTAATGGGTCTACATACCTCGGGTATTTCCATTGGAACCTCGTGCAAGATTGGAAATTGGAAGATTGTAGCCATCTACAAGGCTCACGTTGTAGAAGTCTTGGGGTGCCATATATAATAAAAGAATGATTAATATTTTATTATATTAAAAAAATATAATTTAGTTAAAAAAAAGGTTATTCAAAACTAAAAATTTATAAATAAATAAATAAATTTTTATTGCAATGAGAATAGAGGTAAGATGAGGAAACTATGTAATATTTATGTTTAATGCGTGATATGGGGAAGTTTTCAAGAAAATCTCGAAGTTATATAATATTAAATATTATTGTATGTGGTATGGGAGTTAAAATATAAATACTTTCATAATTGTGAAAATTTTAAAGTTATATAATGGTAAATATCATTATAAGTGGCATGGGAGTTAAAATACAAATACTTTCACAATTGTGTTTGGACTCGATATTCATTGACAAAGCATTTTGTTATGATTGAAGGACAAATTTAAACATTAAGTTCTTTATGATCTAATGCGATCGCCATCGTTTCTTCACCACCGCCACCACCGCCTATCCTTTTGTTTTATTTTTATTTTTTTATACAATTTAATTTAATTTTTTCCAAAAGAGTAAGATAATATATGTTGGTTATTTATGGTTAGGAAATTTCATTTTTCATTTAGAAAAAAATGTAAAGTATGCTCATAATCAATATTTAATGAAATATTTGTATTATGGTTAATTAAATATTTGGATGATCACATTATGTTTTATTGATTCATTTCCACACATATATATAAAAATATCATGTAAATGAATTTAAATTTATTCTCTATATAAAATTAAAATTAAATATTTTATTTCAAATAAAATTAGATCTAATATTTTACTTAAAATGATTAATAATTTTATATTTGTTGAAGTATTATTAACAACTTTAATTATGTCATTATAACTAAATTTCTTAATATTTTCATATTCATATTTTATGAACTTTAAAGATTCCTTACGCATCAAAGTAATTAGTATTATGGATAGGATAACTATTATGTATTAGTATTATGGATAATGATAACTATTATGTAGAGTTTTTTATCATAAATAAATTTGATTGGAGGTCATACCGCACATAAACATCCATGTCTCTATTATGTTTATAAAATTTTCCACTTTTCCTTCCATTTACCTATTGGTAGCACCGTGGTATTGGTTTTTGGCATTGGAAGGTACATATTAGAGACATTATGGAAGAAGAAGGTACATATTAGAGATCAAGGCACATATTAGAGACATTATGGAAGAAGCACACATTATCAATGAACATATTTCTCAAAAATCAAATATTGATGGGATTCCATAAACTATCATTTTGTACCATGTTGTAGCTCAAAGTTTAAATTCTGATTTTTTTCTAAGACAAACATCAATATAAAAACAAAATTTCATAACTATTTTACTTCTTTCTTCTATGCTATCATTTCCTATAATACCGCCATGGCGTTTCCTTGCAACATTTGGTGCAATTGCTAGTTATATACCCAAGAATGAGAAAGAGCACGCAAAGCACCAAAGCAAGAGTGTTGAGATTGTTGAGAGATCTTCAATTTATGTCAAGCTCACCAAGTGTAATTTCTTTTAGTCTTACATTCACTACTTGGGACAGCGTTTTGTTTCCAAGGAAGGGATTGTTGGAAATGTTGTCATTGATGGCAAAGGAGGAGAACCCGAAACATCAACGAGGCAAACTTGTAGAAGGGTCATTTGATTGGAGATCCGGAGAGGTAGCAGAGAAAAAGAGGAAGCAAGGGAGTGATCACCAAAGAGAAGCATCATCAAGGAGTAGCATCACCAAGGAGAAGAGTGAATAAACATATCATGCAAGGAAGGAACTTGTACACACAATTGGGGGGTTTAATGGAATTAAATAAATCGAAAAATAGGAAATGTTCTAATTGAACTTTATTTTCAAGAATGGGGCTTCGGGAAATGTTAAGGTGTGATAAACCCTGGTCGCATTTAGGAAGTCGATTATTGGAGACAAAAATTCAAACAAAAATTGTTGGTTCATTCAACAGAGTGATTGCTAAGATGTAAATTACAAGTCTAGCAATTTGACCGGAACACTAGTCCGTTCGAAACCTTAATGGCAAGAATGTCAAAGAGAATTGGGCCCCGTTCAAATCATTAATTTGAACAACAACACAATCATAACTTGAATCGAATTCAAAGGGGAATGATCATAAGGTGAAGGGAATTTGCAATTTTGTCATAGAGAAATCATTGCCATCGTAAGAACCGTAAGGGCTTGAGATTGGATATAGCAATCAAAATGCATTGCAAATGGTTGAATTTTTATAGGCGTAGTGGCGATTTAATCAACTCGTTGATACGATATATGTGCGTACAAATTCCAAAATGATGATTCCGTGAAATAAATAGACGCAGAATCGAGATGGCGCAGTTGAGAGCCAATTGCATAGAGATCGCTAGAATGTGTGCGGAATCGGTTGAATTAACTTAGTGTGAATTCGTATTATGAAACGGAACTCTAGAATGATTCAAATAGTCAGACCCTTGAAGAAATAGTAGCGGGTTTGAATTTGAAAACCAAATAGTATCGCATGGGTAAGAAAATGGTAAGTGGATTTGAGTTTTGGAATGCGATATGTCTCATTGATTGACACGTGTCCTCAGGAAGTAATGTAATACCATTTACATCGCACAAATTTGATGTGATAAGACCGAGCATTTTGAAAACGCGATATTCCGCCGTATTCGTTCGATTACTGTTGGCCACACGACAAGTTTGGGACCGTCGATCAAATAGGTATGTTAATTGGTGGGGCCTGCATGATAAATTATATTGATGTTGGTAATTGTTGCACGGGAAGACCACATATAACATTATTTGGATAGTATTAAAGTATCACATTCGATATTTATATTGTAATATGGTTGTTATGCATTGGTCGTGGATCCATGTTAATATGATCGTGATAATAAGGAAAATGCTTTTTAATATCTATTTAATCGTAATTGGATGTGTGGTCCGGCTTGTTAATGAATTAAAACAATTGATCGAGAAGTGTTGATATATGTATATAGTCATATTGTAGAAATGAGGTTGCGTGCGGGATAAGAAATGTGCTAATGAAGGAGTCCTATGGTGGGACCCGAATATGCTATATAAAGAGTTGAGTTTAATTCCCAAGTCAAACCTTGATAGGTAATAAGATATTATGGTTCCTAAAATTTGAGTTGGGAAGGAATATTCATACATATATATATATATATATATATATATATATATGTATATGTATAGTTTGACAATGAAGTCGACCTTGTGGGAAGGAATTTTCCCGCGGGGTAGGCATGGCATATAATACGTGGGTTTTTATAAAGTAATGACTTGGAAGTATGGATGTTCTAAGAATGATTGACATTCGCCCTTTCTATTGGAAATGGGTAAATAAAGTTGACCATTGTTAAGAAAAAGCTTCCACAAGGGGAATTGGAAAACTGGCCGGGTTGTTTGTTAATAAATAACTTTGTGGGTAGTCCAAGATTGCCCGTATAGAAAAATTTTAGAAGTTGTGCTTACCGTATCCTCGAGATTTTAAATTTAGCGCAAGTTAAAAGTATATGGAATGAGTTATATGCTGAGCTCATTACTATATGTTGAGCTCTAACGTTAGTAGGGTCGCAGAAATAATCAAAAGGATTATTTAATGAGTGCATGTGGGTTGCACAAAGGGTTAATACATTGATAATTATATAATGAAGATTGTGAGTTCAGACATATATGATCCCGTATCGTTAAAAAGTGTTTTATAATGCCGAGAGTTGTTTGTGTTCTATTAAAAGGATGTTTGTACATACAACAGCTATACAACCGCAATGGACAGTAGTGTGTAAGTAGGTAGCCCGAGAACAGATAGATTTGAAATGAATGTATTGCCCGCATTTATATTTTATTTGAGGATAAAACTTGAAAAGCGCTATATATGCGTAGGTGCACACAAGTATACCGAACAGTGAATAGACACAAGGATGAAAATGTGGGAATGGCAAGAGGTAAAAAGAGTATGCGTAACTGAAAAAGTCACAAGTCATGTTAGAGGCATGGTGAAATCAAGAATGCAGAATACCACTCAACAAAAGCAGTATAAGACAAAACCAACAAAGCCAAACACCGTAAAAGGAGCCGAGTGAAATTAATGTGTGTAACCGAAATTATGAATGTAATTGTTGTAATTCATTTTATATTGTTTGTGATGAATTGGAAAGTCTCCTGGAGAAAACAAAATCCCATTGTAATATTGAAATTAACACATATTGTTATATTTGTTTTTGAATGAGCCGGGTAAAATAAATAAGGAGGTAGAAGGCAAAAAGTCGGGCTATTCACTTCGTATTCCCCGAGGAATATAAACATCATGTGATAAACTCTATATATGATATCACATTGATATGCAAAAAGGGTTTAGAAATGAAGAATTGAGGCAGAGAAGATAATAATGAGGAGGAGCAAGATAGAGATGTTGTGAAGAGATAAGACATATATGAAGGTTGTTGCATAGCAAGAATATGGTACAAAACAGAGATGATATCTCGAGGTAAATCAACAAATATTTTCTTTTGATTGAGTGAGGAAGTTGGAGCTTCCCTATCAAGTTGAAGCTTGATAACTACCAATTGCGCTTGAATGAGGTTGGAGCCTCATGTAGGTTGGTGCCTAAAAAAATTGGTGGTGAGAGGTAGTTGGAGCTTGCCTTTGGATCACAACAATAATAAGAGGTGTTTTTTTCCCCTTTATGAGTTTCCACTTATATCCGGTGTCTCAAAGGTATGATGTTTATGTGTTGATATGGTTCATTTCATTTTCTTAATAATTGTTGTTCTCATATTAAGTATGATATTATATTATATTATACTTGCTGCTCACATTCTAAGACTACTCACATATTAAGTTGAACATGAAATGAAGGTGTAAATTAGTTTTTAATGAAAAATTTTAAAAGACCATGAATATGTTAAACTCGATTCACCCCCCCCCCCTCTTAGTTTAACCAAGGGTTCAACAATTGGTATCGCAGCAAGTTCCTTTCGTGCAAGTCTAACAAATTGAAGGGAGATCTCGTTGAGTCATGGGCTTTCAAAATGTATCCGTGTTAAATACAACAAACTTTCTCGAATGGAGAGATGAAGTTAAAATAGGATTATTGGCTTATGAACTCCGAGGTATGGAAGCTTGTATGTGATGGTTACTACACGTACTCTCCCACGACCCCGTGAAAGAACAACATAGGAATGCCAAGGAAAAAATGTGTGATATATAGTAATCTTCACAACAAGGATCTTGAGTTAATAATGGATTTAACTCCTTCCGCAAAAGAAATTCCGGGATAGATTACATTTTATGCATGGAGTAGACACTCGAGGATTGCAATGTCAATAAGGAGAAGAGAATTAAGAAGAAGAAACTTCATGTCAAAAGGAAAATGTTTAGTCAAATGAGGTACCGCTAGTGTGAATGGTAGTGAGAACCATGAAGAAATTACAATCGAGAAAAAATCCAAACTAGACACGGCCCCGATCGAAATAGAAAGATTGAAAAATGAAAACAAAGATCCGAAGACATTGATCCAAATATGTAATGAGAAAGAATATGAAGATAAGAAAGAAATCATTGGCCCGAAACACAAACTCTGAAGAAGAAAATAAAGTAGAAGACACTATGTTGCAACAAATGAGAGAAAATTCTCGTGAATGTAAAAAATTGGAAGGAGAAGTAGTGAGCCTAAGAAAGAACTTAGAAAAAGCCCAAAGAGAACTGCTGAATGGACACCTCTAATGGAAAGCTCTAGACATTTGGACCAAATTCTCAATGCTCAAAGGACACCTCACATAAAGGCTAGGACAAGATATGAAGGAGAAACCAAAGAAGTCCAACGTTGAAGATAGTCAGAAATGTCATTTTTGTAAAAGTAGTAAAGGACAAGAAGCAACAAATAAATTCCTACAAAATAGAAGCCAACAAGAACAGGTTTTGTGAATAAACAAATAGAATCAAGCAAGAACATGGTAGGACGTAGAATGAAAGGATGAAACAAATAAATTGGAAAAGGCTCATACACTCTTGACTATGAAGTGAATACATTTGGAAGATGTCAAAGGAGGTTCTTTCCTCCCATGAAAAATATCACATGTTTTTTCTTGTAAAAAACTAGGACATATTGCAACACAAAAAAATCGAGTCCAAATCAACAAAGGATGTAGCGAAAGAGAAGAATCCCTCAAGCAAGAAAATGGAAAGAAAAATCTTACACCACGTACTCAAATCATTTCCATGGTTATTGTTATGTATGCAATAATTTTGGACATAAATTTGTTGATTGTAAATTTTATTAAAAAAGGGAATAAAATATTATACATCGCTCAAACATACTCCCGGAAAAGTAAAATGTTATGTATGCCTAAGCTTGGTCACAAAACAACGTACTATAATCTCGCCATATACATTAAAGAAGTCCAGAGTAGAGGATGGACTCAAAACAAATCAATAAAAACTAAGTGAATAAAAAAAGAAGAACAAACATTATGAAGAACCCCAATAAAGTATGAAGGAAAAGAGAAAGGGGGAGCCTATTATCTCAATAACAATGAATCCATCATAGTCTCAGGGGGGAGTTGTTCTAGGAGGCAAAGCAAAATCCATCGATTGACAAATATGAAGCAACATCACAGGGGGAGAGCGCTTCATAAATAGTCTCATGAGAGTAATCTAAGAATAAATCCATGTAATAAGAACAACTATGAGAACAAAGAAGAAAAAGGAAAATCTCTAACAGACATCTAGTGAGGAAGAAGCATCCGCACCTAATAGCTAAAAAAAGTTATGGAAAAAGAGAAGGTAGCAAGCAACCATGGTAGTAGAGAGAATCAAACTCTTATGAACATGGAAGCAAAGAAGACACCAACACATAAGTGATGAACAACGTGTGCACTATACAACCGTAATGAACAAGTGAACCACATTAAGCATGATGAATAAGAGAGGAGCCTATCATCATTATTTCAAAGAGATCTTTCATCTATGAAAAGTATCCTTGGAGGAATGCACGGGGAGTAATAAAACCTAGAGAAATCAGCCCATGAAGATTCATAGAAGAGGAATTGAAGATGCCTTCCCAAATATCTTTATATTAGAATTGTTGAACCGACTTTTAAAGCAACAAAGATTCCGAGCAAACAAGAAAGGAAAAATGCAGGACAATCCTTTAAACCAAAATGACAAGCCTAAGAAAAATTTCAATAATGCCAAGATCAGACCAGATATTGATGGTGGTTGTTGAGAACAATGGAGAGAAAAAAAAAAAGAATAGAAACTATGAAAGTTTTCTTAACATTGGGTTTATGAACAAGCTGAAGTGATAGTAATATTAATTAGTACTTGGTATAAATAGCATTCCTATAAAGCGAATATCAAGTGTTATCATAGAGCAAAGAGTAAGGCAATGTGTGTCCTCGTGGATCAAAGGATTATGGAAAGAGTACAAATCCGTGTAAAAGGGTCAATGAAAAGGCTAAAGGATCAATATTTTGTTTACTCTTATTGAGCATTGAAGCAATTTTTTTTTATTTGAACTCCTTCCCGAAGTTAGTACATATACATATCAAGCTCCTTTTTCTTAATATCATTCATAACACCGTGTGAAATCGTTTGCCGAGATTCAAGTTAAAACATCTTGAATATGTTTTCTTGTTGAAGATCATCATGATAGAACAATTAAAGTGTCAAAAGTATGAATGATTAGTTGGGCCATTTGAAGCTCAAATCTCCGTCATTGAGTCACCAAGAATACATTTCAACATAAATTATTTGCCGACATTTCTCCATTAAAGAGAGCTTGATCATTGACATACATAACCCCTTATGTCATAAAGAAAATTGCATAATTGATAAGTGAGACAAACTAATACACCGAATGCATCAATTTTCAAGGGTTTGTTTTGAAAATACATTGTATAAGTAGGAAAGTCATTTGGTCTCTCATATTGAAAGATATTGTTTAATCTCACAATAAGTTATAAACTCCGGTCCGACTCATTGTTCTCATATGCAACAAGAACTCAGCCTTTAAAAGTAATATCCTTGCCACCATCCTAGCCCATATCACCACCAACAAAAGAAAAGTGAAATCTCTAAATATAAAATATACATTAGCATCATCATGATAATTGAACATGTATTGATCCAATGATGCATCTCCTCGATTATACAAGTCTCGATTATATATGGTTGTCATCGCCTACACTATGTAGAAGTTCACTAATCCTCAAAGTGTTCTCACAAAAACTCTTATACACTAGTTTGGAGCGTAGGGTACAAAGTCGAAGAAAAGGCCTAAACGCATCCTAGAGAGAAGAAATGAAGAGACAAAGCACACCGAGAGATGTGAAACCCTTTGCCATTAATGTCAAAGGGGGAGGAAAAGCAAGCAAAACAAGGAGCAAGAGGTCATGTTGAAATAAATGTCAAAGGGGGAGACCGTTGGAAATGTTGTCATTGATGGCAAAGGAGATTAGCAAAGGAGGAGAGCCCGAAACAACAAGGAAATTAGAATGGTCATTTGATTGGAGATCTGTAGGTAAGTAAAGAAGAGGCGCAAAAAGAGAAGCAAGGAGCAAGATCACCAAAGAGCAACAATTACCAAGGAGCGTAGGTATATCACCAAAGAGTGTAGTGAATAAACCTATCGTGCAAGGAAGGAACCTCGTACACACAATTGGGGGTTTAATGGAATTGTAAAAAATCTAGAAAAATGGGAAATGTTCTAATTGAATTGTAATTTTGAGAATGTCAAAGTGTTAAGGTGTGATGAACCTCGGTCGCATTTAGAAGCCGATTATTGGAGATAGACCTTCAAACGAAAACCGATGGTTTGTTCAGCTAGAGAGTGATTGCTAAGACGAAAATTACAAAAGTCCGGTAATTTGACTCGGAACACTAGTCTCGTTCGAAACCTTAATGGCACGAGTGTCAAAGAGAATTGGGCCCCGTTCAAATCATTAATTTGAACAACAAAAAAAATCTACCTTGAATCGAATTCAAAGGGGAATGATCATCGTGCAAGGAATTTGCAAATTCGTCACGTAGAAATCGATGCCATCACAAGAACCGTAAGGGCTTGAGATTGGATATAGCAATCAAACCGCATTGGAAATGGCTGAAGTTTTATAGGCATAGGTAGTGATTGAATCAACTATTGATATGATATATGTGTGAAAAAATTCCAAATCATGAAGTCGTGAAATGTTTCAGGTAGAACCGAGATGGCGTAGTGAGAGTCAATTGCACAGAGGTTTCCGTAATGTGTGCAAACCGTTGAATTAACTTAGTGTGAATTGGGATTATGAAACTAACCCGGAACGGTTGAAATAGTCGTAACCTTGAAGAAATAGTGGAAGTGGGTTCAAATTTGAAAACCAACAAAGATTTGTTGCAAGAAAATGGTAAGTGGATTTGAGTTTTGGAACGTGATATGTCTCATTGATTGACACACGTCCTCAAAGCAGAATGTAATACCATTTATATCGTTGCCGACTTTGACGTGATAAGACACCGAGAATTTTGAAAATGATATTCGGGCCGTATTCGTTCGATCAATGTTGGCCGCGTGACAAGTTTGGGACCGTCGATCAAATAGGTATGTTAATTGGTGAGGTCGAGTGATAAGTTATATTGACGTTGGTAATTTCCGTGCGCGAAGACCGCATATAACATTATTTGGATAGTATTAAAGTATCACGTTGGAGCTTTATATTGTAATATGGCGGTTATGCATTGGCTCTGGATCCATAAGTAATATGATTGTGATAGTAAGGAAAATGCTTTAATATCTATTTAGTCAAAATTGGATGTGTGGTATGGATTGTTAATGAATTAAAACAATTGATCGAGAAGTGTTGATATATGTATATAGTCAAATCTTGTAGAAATAAGGTTGCATGTGATAAGAAATGCGCTAATGAAGGAGTCCTATGGTGGGACCCGAATATGCTATATAAAGAGCTGAGTTTAATTCCCAAGTCGAACCTTGATAGGTAATAAGATATTAAGGTTCCTAACATTTCAAGTAAGGTGAATATCCGTTGGCATATATATATATATATATATATATATATATATATATATATATATAGTTTGACAATGAATTCAAAATTTTGTGGGAAGGAATTTGCGTGTGGGGTAGGCATGACATATAATACGTGGGTTTTTATAAAGTATGACTCGGGAAGTATGGATGTTCTAAGAATAATTGACATTCGCCCTTTCTATTAGAAATGGGTGTAAATAAACTTGTCCATTGTTAAGAAAACTCTTCCATAAGGGGAATTGGAATCTGGCCGGGTTATTTGTTAATAATAACTTGTAGTCCAAGATTTCCCAGACAGGAAAATTTAGAAGTTGTGGTTACGTAGATCCGAGATTTTAAATCTAGTGCAAGTTAAAAGTATATGGAATGAGTTATATGTTGAGCGCATTACTATGCGTTGAGGTCTAATGTTAGTAGGGTTAGAGAAATAATCAAAAGGATTATTTTTGATGAGCACATGGGTTGAACAAAGGGTTAATACACCGATAATTATATAATGAATATTGTGAGTTCGTATATATATGATCCCGTATTGTTAAAAATTTTTTTTATAACGACGAGAGTTGTTTGTGTTCTATTAAAAGAGCCGCTAGGATATAAACAAGTTTATACAACCGTAATGGAAAGAGAGGCAAGGTGTAGCCCGAGGAAAGAGATTTGAAATGAACGTACATTGCCCAAATTTATATTTTATTTGAGGATAAAGCTTGAAAAGCACTTATATATGTGCAGTGCACACAAGAATAAGAACAGTGAATAGACACAGTGAAAATCAAGTTCTTATGAGGTGAACTTGATTGATGTTATTAGGTGATTGAGCTCCAAATCTATCTTGAGTCTAATAACATCAATCAAGTTCGTGGATAGGTTTTTGAAGTTTAGGACCACAATTCAAGACAAAGGAGATATAGAAGTCATCTCAACAAAATATATCATTGTGATTAAGTTAATAAAAGATAAGGTTTATCTTTATTTTAAGGAGCCATACCTACTCCCCACATGTTTCATCTAGGCCAAGTGGATATCTCGTAAGGAACATTTATGCAATAAAATGCATTGTTGTGACTAGAAGCGAAGAAAGGAAGGTCAGTAAGGGAGTGCAAGGGACTTTTCTTCTGGCCATGGGTTAACTTGTTTCGGATATCTCAAAAGAATAATTTCTGCAAGAAAGGATATATTTGTCTTGGGATCAAGGTTGCAACAATAAGAATGAGGAAAAGTATCTAGGAGATTGAGGCTAGATTAAAGGAGAGTAGAAAAGGATTTCACTAGGGGCTAAGCACCGTAGCTTTCCTAGTGCTAGGCAATGCAACAGAGGGGAAGGAATATCAACGTAAGGGGCCTAGAAGAGCAAGTGACAAGGGTCTTGTATACATACTAGTGCCAAGGGTATTTTTTATGGTCTTGGTACTCATCGCGGGGAAGATATATAAGAAGAATTTTGATCGGGTTTTCTCTCTCCAAGAGGGAGAGATTTTGGCCTTGGCTTGAAATCCTAAACATGATGTCTCTTGAATTTGATAATTGACTTGATGAAGAACATAATAATATAATGAACATAATATATAAGTGAAATAAGTATTATGAAATCACAAGTAATTATCAAGAGAATTTTTTAATAAAATCCCTAATTTCTCAACATGTTTGACCAACCCAATATGAATGTAAGATAAGCTAGATTGTTGGCTACCTCGAATTTGTGTTTGAGATCAAATACATAAAGAGTAATGAGAAAAAGGTCGTATATGCCTCAAGAGGAGAGTGTAGGTGAATCATATTTCAGTTCCGAGCTCTTACTTCCGACATTTTTACAGGATCGATATTGCATGTAGGGAAGAACAATGAGAGGTATCAACAATTGAAGTAGAGATTTCATTAGGAAGGGTGAAGGTGATAGGGATGAGGATTATAACCTCACATAAAATGGCTTGGAAAAATTATCAAAATTATTTATTTCTTAGATAGAAGTGAGCTCAGAATCTTATATTATATAGTTTAATGTCAAGCTATATTCAAGTGACTCAAAGATACCGTAATATTTGACAGCTTGTTAAGAAGCTCTATCATTGGATTAACTTGGAGAAAGAGGTGTCTTAGTTTGTTGTGAAATTATTGGACTATAAATGGGTGAAAGAAGAGTTTAACCATCGAACTAGTGTATTGGAGCCTATTCTCCGATTCCATAATGGAAATGCGAGTCATTTTCATCGACTTCATTAAAGGTTTACCGAGGACATTGAGACAACATAATTACATAAAGGCTTTGGTTGAAAGGTTGAGCAAGGTAACCGACTTCATTGGAGTGAACTCTACAATTTCATCTAGTGAGGTATCCTTTATATTCATAAGGGAGATAGTGAGGTTGTGGCTTTATGTTCCCAAGAACATTATATAAAATAGAGATGCCAATTTAACTTCCATGTTTTGGAAGTAGTTCTTAGTAGGCTTAGGGATATAGTTAGTGCTTTCAATACGACTTATCATACACATACATATGTGTTGCCATTATGGTGTACATATATTTATCTAGTTGATGTTGCGATTGGTTCATTGTGGCAACTAGCTCATGTTGGAATTGTAAAAACTCCTTGTATCCTAGTTGATGTATATATGCCTTCATTGTAGCATGGTTGTATCGAGTTAAGTCGGGCATTGGCATTATTGTGTTGGAATTTATTTCAACAACATGACATCACTAAATATGGTCATATGATGGCATTTTTTGATTGTTATGTTGCTATATGTGCATGATGTAGATCTACATGTGATGGAGATGATGGTTGGAACACTAGTTGGAGTTGGTAACTAGGTATTCATCTAAGTCTTCATGGTTGAGTGCAAGGAGATGACTTCTTGCAATGATGGTTTGGAGTCATGATGGTGATGGTTTTTCAGATGTGCTATAGAGGTTTTTTAAAGGTGTTTCATCTTGTACAAAGTGGTTTTTGGAGAGTGGAGGGACTTGGTGGCACTCTTTCCAACTTTATTTTTGGAATTTTAGGTCAATTTGGAAGTGAAAAGATAGGATACATGTTTGATCCACTTGAAGATGTATTAGAGGCTATGAAAGAAGTTTGAAGTCTTGTAGAGGAGATGGAGAAGGTGATCAATAAGCTGGAAGGGGTTTTGGAGTAAATTCTCATTGTTTTTCCTATCTATCTACGAGTCCATTTTAAACTATCTACGGCATAATTGTAATACTCATATGAGCTAGAGTGATCTAGTGAACACTACTGCTGACTCGACCAGATAGGTCGGTTGAGATGGAACATAAAATGAAAGTTATTAAGAGGAATTTAAAGGCATCACATGATAGGTAGAAGGGTTATGTATATCAACATATAGATTTCAAGGATTTTTAGGTTGGACAGCATGTGCACATGTGCATCAAGCACAATAGGAGCTCCTTGAGGATTGGATCATGTGCCAAGTTCACACCTCGGTATTGTGGGCCTCTTGATATACTTAAGAGGATTAGACCAATGGACTACCAACCTCCATTATCGCCAATAGTGAAATTCCTTGAGTTTTTCCATTTTTCATTTCTTAAGAGATATGTCCTAAATGTTAATCATATGAGTGATTGGTATGTATTTTAGGTGGAACTAGAGAGATAATTCTAGACGGAACCTCAGTGCATTTTTCAGTATAAATATCTTATGCTCCAAAAGACAAAGAATCGAGCAAGTTGAAGTGCAAGGAAGCCCTTTGGGATCGATGAAGCTACATGAGAGATGGCTAATCTTATGTGGAATTTGTATCCTTATTTATTTACTAGTTGAGAAGATGTGTTTGGTTTATATTTATATATACATATGTGTTAGAATATAAATCCCATTTGCGGACAAATGCGATATCTCTAGACCTAGAGTGGGTCTAGCAACTTGAGATACTTTCTAATGCAAGAAGTTTTCTTATATAATTTTCAAAATGAGACAAGAAAGTAGGTAGCTCATTGATGGTGGCCTTGATCTATGATCCTTCGTGCTCGATCCTTGCTATTCGTGGTAGAAAAATAATTGTGGATGATCAAGAGGCAATAGTAGATGTAATAAAAATACAATAATCATTAAAAATTATCTATCTAGTAGATCAAGGAGTACCAGAATATTGCAGAAATCATTACAAAATTATAGAAAGAAAGCATTAGATGTTTTATTGATGAATATAAGAAAGAAAAGCTTACAACCCAAGCCTTGATGTTGGAGGCCTCCTTTTGGTGAAAATATGATTCCTTCACTTAATCTCTAAATACCCCTTCTCCCGAACAACTTAGGTGTTATCATAGTGGAGGAATGTAAAGGGAATGAGAGTTTATACCAGCCCAACAATGACCAACCGTAGTGGAAGGATGGGGAAAATTTATAGGAATGGAGAAGGGGTTGGGAGACCATGAAAGGAGGAGGAAGGTCCACTTATAAGGTATAAACCCCCATGGATGAGATCAAAGATCCAAAAATCGTAGAGCTTGACTTTGTCACCACCGTTTAACAACCAACTTGTCGCTTTGGAAATTATAGAGGTTGAATATTCACCCATTTGAGGAAACATTGCCGAAAGGTATTAGCACGGTTTTCCAATAAATAAGGGTGCTCACGTAACTAAGAAAGAACCGTCAACCTTCCATTCGCATGGGAATGAAACTAGGAAATGCGTTGACCCAAAACTAAGGTTTTGACCAAGTGCCTTCGCAATATTCCAAGGAAGTTTTCTTTGAGTCTTCGTGGATGTCTTTACATATTTTTCCATGGTGGAAACATTGCACAGGGTGTGTCATGGGTTTCTTCGTGATCAAGGTTGGGGAGTGAGCATGTTGAAAAATTACCGTGTAACCGATTCCCCCTAAAGCATGAAAGAAGAATGAGGAGAGATGGCTGAAAAATGATTTATTGACCAAGGAAAAGAACTTAGATCACCACTAAGAAACCTACCAAATCAACCATAATACAATACATGGCATATCTAGTATGAACATGCCTAACCACATAACTTTGCACTACGCATAAAATAACACATGAACCCATGGCATGGTCGTCACTATCCATCTAAAGATATCATAGAAATGAATATGTGGCATCGACACAACCATCCATTGATTTGAATATGGATGAACTAGTTTTGTTGTGCTAGCTTCCACATCAAAAGATAAAATAAAAGCACTTAAGTATTATTTGCATAGATTTGAGCTTGTTTAAGGTTACTCTAATGGTTTATTTTAAGTTTTCTTCGAACCAATATAATTTCATGAACAAATCAGGAAGCATGAAATCATCATACACTTGAAAAGAAATGTGAATCAAACAACAAGACAAAATCCCTTGATGAAGGAGTTCACCCATCCTAGGCTACATCTCCTTGGCCCGTCAACATGACTATATCACTCTTGTATTCCATGTCAAAAGTACATACTCAGTTTTTTGCCAAAAACATGTGGCTATTACCCCATTCAAGGTAATTTTCTTCTCGCAAATAACTTTCACAATATCAACAACACAACATGTCCGCCGTAGAGATGACATCCTTTCACCAATGAGAGCTTTCAGAATCCCCTCACATACACCCTTCCATTTCACACCGAAGAATACAATAAAAAACTTAATAAATAAATAATTCAAGCTAGATTTGAACCATGTGCTAGTAACAATTACTCCCTAAAAGTGTTGTGGAATTGGGAAAACCCCTACAAGGTCCCTTCCTTGCTCAAAAGCTTCCAAAACTGCCTTCAAAATTATGATTGATTGATACACATTACTTGTCAAACCCGCAATATGACACTAAATATCCTCTCAAATAAGTAAATAAAGGTTACCAATGGAGTCACAAAGATCCAAAAAACCCTAAGTAGCCTCTTCTCACTCTTCATTTGGTCTTCTGTGTGAAGTAGAATGGCCTCCTCTCTTGGTGGCCCTAGCATCTTTAATCTTCAAGATGGAAAAATCACTTCCAAAAGTGCTCCTTTGCCTTTAAAACCTACACCAATCTACTAAAAATATCCAAAATGCTAGGATAGACTCCTTTTGAGCCCAATTTGGTCGAAATTTTCTTTAAGTTATGGCCTAATCAATTTTGGCCTAGGAAATCTCCTCTAAAATTGGAGCACACAAGTTAACTCCACCACAGAACCTGGAATTCCACCAAAAAATGGAAAACTCCACCAACTTAACCACCTGCATAAGCAAAATTTAATTATTGGATAAGCATGATTAAGTGGTGGTTTAGCACTCTAATGGCATGTTTAAAAAATATGCATTTAGCAACTCAATTAGCGCATTTAAATGAGGATTAAACTTTAATTAACTCCGTATTAAGGTGGGAGCTCCACCATGTTCACGAGCGCATGGTCTTGTGGACTCGAGGGCTTGCCCTCTTTACCCCCACCACAAACTTTGGTTAAGTTCAAATATATGTATTAAATATATATATGTGTGGTAAAGCCGATGCGTGTTGCGGGCAAGGTTGACCTCGACTTCATTGGTCCTCCCATATAAATTTTTTACTCCAAAATGTAATATGGTGGGGGGGACACGTGGCGGCCTCTCGGATTTCCATGTGTCCACACCCAATTGAACCGACTCAAACCAAGAAATTGCCACAAATAACTAACCAATCCGTAAAAATGACACTTGTTAGCATCTCACTAGTCCACCCGGGGGGAATATTCCAAGCAATATTCTAGGGAAGGCTCAAGGAATATTCCTTGGAATATACCTTTTACCGCTCGGGTTGTACGTATGCCTAGCCAGCTGTGATCACTATCACCAATTTTTTTTTGTTTTGTGCAATCGAACAAATCACTCTAACCTTTCCTCTCTATCCGAACCATGTTTTGAGAGGAACGAAGTGCGCCCCCAATCAGAAGATGAGACCTATCCGATCATTCTTGTTCTCGAGTGATTCTAAGTATTTTCATTTTTTAGCAATTTTTTCCCCCAATTCATTTTCTCGATGAGAGTTTAATACTTTTCTCTTTTCCAAGTTATATGAACTTGATTCTACTTGTAAAAATATCCATGACAACGGCTTTGGTTCGATAACATGCCTTGCCTTGCAAATCGCTTGGAACTTCAATCAATATCCTCCTTTCATCGTTCGAACCAATCCAACACTTGTTGGCCGCTTGTTGACTAATTAAACACCCCGTTTTGCAAAAGTGATCCCTCGCGTTTGAAAGCCGATCGATGGCCTTCCCATTGAGAATAATGTTCCTCCTTTCCACGTACATGCATTCGATGCAAGCTTCTCCTTGGAAACCATTTTTCCAATTTAATCCCATTTGAGTGAACTACAAAAATGAGTTTTAATATCACTAACTCATAAGAAAAATAATTCACCATTATTATTTTTACCTCGCATACCAAATCTACATCTCGAAGAATGAATTCACCTTCTCTTTCACTTCTTGGCATCAACATGTCAAATGGTTTACAATGAATGTTGATTTGGCCACAAAATTTTTTGGCATCTTATCCACTTTCCGCTTTTGGATGCCATCATCATCTAGTTCGACATGATACTCATGCCACAGATTTGAGAATCACAAATCATGAGCCTCCTACCAAGGAGTGGACCTTCTAAAATCTATAGACATCTTATCACAAGCAAAACAAATAACTTGAAAAACACATCATGCAATAAACACAAGTTAATGACATCTTCCTTTTCCTCCTTTCAAAGAAACACATGTCACATCCCCGTGAACATCGCCATGCATTCCTACATCTTGGTGTACAAACCCATCGAACAAACACAAGTCGACAAAACATGTGTCTTCAAACCATTGTCTCTTAAGTCAAAACAACAAAAGCATGTACAAAATTTGAAGATTCTTTTCCCAAAACAAAAAAAATTTCAGATCTCATGAAATAATTCGTCAAAATATCCCTTTCATCCTTGGAGACTTAATCAACTCTTCCAAGTCGATAAGACATACATAACAATCAATCGACCAACACAAGTCGAATACCATGCATGTGAAAATGATCAACACTCTCAAGTTGACAACACACATGTTAAAAAAGGAATCAACCAACACAAGTCAATCACTAATGCATGTTCAAACACAATGAAACTCGATAAAAAAATCCAATGTTCACACACAAAATCTCATGCATGTATACAATGCTCAACTCTCTCACAAGTATAATCACAAGTACAAGAATCACAATAGTGTGTACGAGTACTTAAAGAGCTGAAATGACCAAATTTGCCGCAACAAAGTGAGTCAACATATTCCACTTTCAAATCCCTTCCTCGAATAAACATGCAACATGCATTCTAGGAGAAAAGATTCATTTATATCCAAATGAACTCAATCGTTTACATTTTGTTTAATTCAAGTGAGTCAACATAACTCTACTTTTCCAACATAACTTTTTACTTTTCCAACATCTTGCTTTGTGAAATATGCATCATACTTCCAAGAGAAATAAATTCATTAAGATAACAAGAAATGCATCAACAAGGAAAGATTTACATCAATTATCAAAATAAATGAAAGGCCTTAATTGGTTAAGAAATATTACCATCTCTTTCCAAACAACTTCAATGGTGCTTCTTTCAGCCGTACCATTAAGTGAATCATCCTTACATCAATTATGGAATCCTCTTTTCCCATTTTTATGAAATTCTCTCTCCACCTTCTTCAAATTTCACGTAACTTGTTGGATGTAAATCCCAACACTTGTATACAAGATGACCTCGCTTATGGCATTGAGTGAAAAATAATTGCATCCTCTTTTCAACATGGTTTTCATTGTCCATTGGAAATTTGGTTTTGTCTCCTTTGTTTTTAAATTTTCATGTATATGGATATCTTCTTCCAACACCTTAAAAACATGCTTATTCAAACCACAAAAGGAACATGTAAATTTTGGTAGAAATCTTATGTGAAGATTTTCCATGTTTATCATAGTTAAAAGCAACTTAATGAAAGGTAGATTTATGCCTTGCACATTCACCTTTGTCGCCTTCTTGAGGAGTTGAATTTGATAAGGCGTTGTCTCTCTTCAAAATACCAAAAAATGGCTTCAATGGATTTAATTCTTCCAACATCCTCTTATTTTCCATTTCCATTAGATGCATGCTTATGAGAATATTCCCCACAAAATGGGTGTAAAATCCAGACCATCTTGAACAAACCTCCACAAGCTTGAGGTAATGAAATATGTAATGAAAGTATTTCTTGGAACAATTTCTGTGCCTCCTTGGCTTTGGAGCGTTCCCCGTCTTCTTGCTCACCAAAAACTAGACCCATGTATCTAGACCTTTCCCTCAACAACAATATAATTTATAATTCCTTGTGAAAGTTTTCCTAACCCATTACCTTCATAGCCATTTTTTTAGCAACATTTATACCATATTCCTCTAGTGGCCTTTCAAAACACCAAAACATTCATATTGAGAGGAGATTGAAGATAAAATTTATTTTTATACCTCAATTTCATGCACATACTTGGCTAGGGTTTCCTTGTCATAATGAAGTTGAATCTCCATCTCATCCATCTTTTCTAGGGTTTCATTCGCAACATGGAGTTGAGTCTCCATCTCATGCATATTTTCAAGAACATATTGCTTCTCCTCCTTCATGGCCATCAACTCCTCTTGAAGTATAGTACTCTCCTTCTTATCTTCAAACATCTCTTGCACCATATATCTTATTATGAAGAGCTTATGCAATAACTCTTCATCAAAGAGTCTTGCTAAGTGAATACAGATTATAAAAATCACTTGATGAAGCTACTATCACACTTGTAATACATAAAAATCTTCTTCGTTGTGGTTTGAGAGTTGGGTCCTCAATCTTGAACTTTTCTCTCTTTAGCTTACACACATAAACTTGCACACAATTAAATTCTCCTAGCACAAAGACAAAACAAACAACTGATTTCCAAGCTATCTTTTGGCAAACTCAGATAAAACTTGGGCCAAAATGAGCCAAACCACATATGATAACAACTTCTCGAATATGGAAAAACTAGTTTTGTTGTGCTAGCTTCCTCATCAATATAAAATAAAAGTGCTTAAGGATTGTGTGCATAGATTTGATCTTAACAAAAAGGTTACTTCTCCAATGGTTTTTTCTAAGTCAGTTTTCAACCAATATAATTCCATGAAAAAATTGTAAAGCATGAAATCATAATACACTTGAAAAAGAAATGCGCATCAAATAAAAAGACAAAATCCATTGATGAAGGAGTTCACCCCTCCCGGGCTACATCTCCTTGGCCTATCAAAGATTACTAGAGCACTCTTGTATCTCGTTGTCAAAAGTACATATCGCCTTTCTACCAAACACATGTGTCTATTACCTCCTTTCAAGATAATGTTCTTCTACAAAGAACTCTCAAAATATCAGCAACACAACATGTATCCTACACCGGTGACTCCTTTCACCTAGTGATGCCTAGAAGCCCCTCATCTACTCTCTTCAATCTCCAATGCTGAAGAATACAATAAAAAACTTCATGAATAAATAAGTTAAACTAGAGTTGAATCATGTTGGTCACAACTACCGGTAAAAGTGTTCCGAAATTGGGAAAACCCCTAAAAGGTCTCCTCCTTGCTCAACATATTCCAAAATTGTTTCAACCATATGATTGATGCATGTCCGTTGTAAATTGCACTTAATTTCTTATAAGGTTATGTGTTCTCCTTATCACCTACATCATGAGGTCTTCCTCACTTATTAGCTTAATTTCTTTTAGTCCTCTTTCATTACCTTTCCAATCTTGCTTAGCCTCAAACCTATTCTTAAACTACTCATAACAATGCTTCAACTTCTCGATAACTTTCTTCCAATGACCAAGGCTCATCATACTTAATCTAATCTTTAAATGGTAAAGGCAGCCTACTAATGAACCTTTGGACCTTTATCTTCTCATATTTAAGGTAGGGTACATACCTCAAAGAACTCCCGTAAATTTTTTGTGTACTCTTTTTATATGTCATGGAACCCATCTCAAGCTCGTAGAATTCTATTGGCCTTGTTGCATAATATCTCTTAGACAAATAAACCTTATATGTAATTTTTTATATATAAACATTATAAGTGCATTTTATTTTAAAATATTTTTGACATTATAATATTATAATTCAATTACTTTATACAAACTTAGCCACTAAGAATCTTTTAAACAATTATATATTCTTTATCATTTTCAATACATTTTATTTTAGAAGATTTTGACATTATAAGAATATTATTTAATCACTTTATACAAACTTAACCATTACGCAACTTTTAACAATTATATATTCTTTATCATTTTCAATACATTTTAAACAAGATTTTAACATTATTATGCTGAGAGGCGCATCTACAAAAAACAAGATGACCTCGATGTCGTGTGGGTCACGACCCTCATTGCTCTGCCGAATCATTGTCGACCGAAATTTTAAATTAAAATAAAAATAAAAAAAAATAAGTGTCGGCTTTACAAATAAGTTTTAACAATCATAAATAAACAAAAAAAATTAAAAATAACTCACTTCCGATCGAACAACATAGAGTGTGAGTAGTATTTCGTTCTATGGCACATTTTGAACATAGAGGTGAAGGTTCGTGGCGCTAGTTTCCGTATAGTCGAAACCATCACTTCCATTACGATAGTCGTATAGTCGTATTTTGGTTCCCACCCCGCGCCGCCCAGGATATATTACTTTTGTAAATCATTAGTGTGTTTCACTGAAAATTTCACATATATTGGCTACATTGGACTTCTCAAGAGGTTCTCAACTTACACACAAATTTTGTCAATCTGCACCGACATATGCATTATACCCATCGATTTTCGTGTCTAGCCCTTCCAACTACTGCAAATCATTAGTGAAAGTCAACTGGACATATGCATTATACCTTTCGATTTTCGGTGTCCAACCCTTCCAATCATCAAAGGGTAATTCATTAGTGTGTTTCAATTAAATCCTTTCGTAGATACACCAATATGGTAGCCATCTCATAACAATCTTTTCCGATAAATGATAGAAATCTTAATAATATCGACTAATTGTCATTATCCGGTATCTTAATAGCATGCTCAATGCATGAATAAATATAAAAAAATGTCACAGGAGACTTGTGCTATTTCGCCTTGTCCTTTTCGATGCCCAATTCAAGTCAACCAAAACCAGAATTTTTCAGCAGCCGTGTAATGAATTAGAATTCTATAGGTAGTCATGTATCGAATTAGAATTTAATATATTAACCTTTTCTCAAATTACATAGGCTTCGTAATCCACCGAAGATAATGGGAAATGATGTCGCAACGCAGATGTAAAGAACAATTAATATGCATCTACATCTATGAGAATGTTGTGAGAACGCTGTGTAAATAGGGTTAACTGAAAGAAGAATTACAAATTTTATATATTAGGTAGATTACCTATTAGAATTTTTTGCTGAGGTTTAGGGTTATTAAAAAAAAAAACAGGTTTTAGCAACGAGCCAAAGCCGAGCATGAATAGAGAATGAATAATATGTAAGAAAGACGTAGTCGTATCGAGGAGGCCAAGGTTTACGACTCATTCCTTGCCCTGTTAATACCTTATTATATCCCGATGGGCGTACCTTTGAAATCTTCCCCGCTTTCACCATTATTAAAATAAAACATGTCTGAAATTAACCCAAGCGTTATTGATGGGCGGCTATCCACTAACATATTTTTGAATATAATAAAGTTTGGGATTGAGAACCATAGGCTAAATAATGGGAGGTTGCACTTACACCATGAGATCCATATATGCGCAAATCGGTCCACCCACTAATGATGGTTAGTGGAAGGCCACATTTCAAAGGTGAGATAATATGTCATTTCATGATGATAACTATGAAGACCATTTCGGGTGCTCAACCTACTATTGACTTTCAACATTTCGGGTTCTCAAACTACTATTGACTTTCATCATGCCCATTTTTTAATGTAAAAGAAAATGTGTTATCAATATCCTAAAATGGGTTTCCTATTTCTTTTATTATTTTGAGTGGTTAATTTCTTATGTTTGGGGCTGAGATAAAGAGACAATCAATATCCAAATCTTTTAATATTTATTTTAATTAAATATTTGTAAAATGAATTTATACTTACTCCGTAGCTATGGTAAATAAATAAAAATATATATAAACTAGATGTATGGTAAATAAAAATTATTTTTATATTTATTCCATAAAATAATTTATTTTTAAAAAACTTTAAAAAGAGGTTTTATTTAGATGAATCTTTATGGGACAAATACCATGGGACAAATTAATATTGATACCATGGGCCAAATACCACGGGTAAATAAATAAATATAAAAAGAGGTATAAACAAGTATAATAAATATATAAATAAATATAAAATAGATATAAAGAGGTATGGTAAATAAATAAATATAAAAGAGGCATAAAGAGGTAAGGTAAATAAATAACAATATATCAAATAGGATTATAAATAAAAATCTAATTATGTAACAAGCCTATGGGCAAAATACCATAGTAAAGAAAATGGGTATGGTAAATAAATAAAAATATAAATAAACTAGAGGTATGGTAAGTAAATAAAACCTCTTTTCATATTTACTCCATAATCTACTTTATATTTACGAATATTTATGTTCATTAGTTTACATAACTAAGAAGAAATAGAGAGAGAGAGAGAGTGATAAGGGAGAGATGGAGAGAGAGTGTGTATGTTTAGGGGTGAGATAAAGAGACAAAGTAAGATGTATGGAAAGAGGGGGTAGAGAAGAAGTGAGAAGGAGAGATTTCGTGTAGATGGCGATTTCTAATCCTATTTGATTTATTTGAGTAAATGCATTGTTTTCGTGTAGATGTTGGTTTCTAGAGAGAGAGAGAGAGAGAGAGAGAGAGAGAGAAGGAAGATGGAGAGAGAGGGAGAGAGGACAAAATGTATGAATATAAAGATATCCAACTATATGGATTGATATAAGTGGAGATGGTGATTTCTAATCCTATTTGATTATTTGCACTAGATGCATCGATTTTAGTGTAGATATTTATTTCTAATGATATTTGATTACTTTCACTAGATGCATTGATTTCTGTAGGTGGTGATTTCTAATACAATTTGATTGCTTGCACCGAATGTGTTGATTTCCAATTTAGATGTCGATTTATAATTATATTTGATTACTTGCACTAGATGACTTAATTTCAAATGTGCAGATGATTTCTAATCCTATTTGATTGTTTGCACTAAATGCATTGATTTTAGCAGATGGCGATTTCTAATCCTATTTGATTTTGAGTAAATGCATTTATTTCCGTTGTAGATGTTGGTTCCTAGAGAGAGAGAGAGTGAGGATAAGGAAGATGGAGAGAAAGAGAGAGGGACAAAAGGAGGAAAGAGAGATATTAGCGGGGGAGAGGGAGAGAGAAGGGGAAGAGAGGGAAGAAGAGAGAGATGGGGAGAGAGGGTGATTGACACAAGAGAATGATATATATGGAGTGTGGAGAGTGTGTGTGTTTAGGGGGGTGATATAGAAACAAAAAAGAGGTGGATGGGGATATAGATATGGATGGAGGGTGGAGAGAGGGAGGGAATATTTCTTGCACTAGATGGATTGATTTAAGTGGAGAGGGTGATTTATAATCATATTTGATTATTTGCACTGAGATGCATCGATTTTAGTGTAGATATTTATTTCTAACGATATATGATTACTTGCACTAGATGCATTGATTTCTGGGCAGTAGGTGATGATTCCTAATACTATTTGATTGCTTAATCGGATGTGTTGATTTCAATTTAGACATCGATTTATAATTATATTTGATTGTTTGCACTAGATGCATTGATTTCAATGTAGATTATTCCTAATACTATTTTATTGTTTGCGCTAAAATGCATTGATTTTAGTGTAGATGGTGATTTCTAATCCTATTTGATTGCTTTGAGTAAATGCATTGATTTCTGTAGATGTTGGTTTCTAATCTTATTGATTGATTGCATTAGGTGCATTGATTTCAATGTAGAAGTTATTTTCAATCTTATTTGATCGCTTGCATTAAATGCATTGATTTCAATGTATATGTTGATTTATGATTTGATGTAATTGGATATATGACGGTACATTAATATTAAAGTGATTGGATTAAAAATATGCATTGATTTTAGTAAGCACAAAAATTTATTAACAATGTAGATTGATTTTTGTGTTATAGTAATTTAAGCTATTAATATTGGAGAGAAAGAGAGACAAGGTATCATGTTTACTACAATGTATCGAGCTAAAGATTTAAATGGTTTACGCATTTAAATTTTCTTTTTCATATAATCGATATGAAAAGATAACAAACTAACAAGGGAGAAAATATGAAGAGTAGAAGAAAATAGTTTGAGATTGATTGTAACATGAGTATGTTCTTATTATTCACATTTTCTATCTTTCAACACTATTATTGTCACTTTGCATTTAAAAAATATATTTCATCATTTTTCATCATTATAGTTATTAAGAATAATTATCATCTCAACGAACCGAGGTAACTAAGAAAATTTAAAATTAAAATGACCAAGTTAATCTCTTCGTAAATATTTAGCATATTTAAAATGATTATATTAATATTTGATATATTTACATATTACCGATAAAATTAATCATATCTTTGATAGATTTTCCTTGGCAGCACACGACCGATCCATCTTACATCTCAAAAATATACAAAAATTTAATAATCTAAAAAATGTGACGTTGATGCTCTCCGATTGAATTCAGCTTAGATCCATCTAACTCTAGATCTATCATGCGCCGAGAGGGATCAAAATCTCTCGAGGTGCAAACCTTTCCTCAAGTTTTTCACTCAAAAAATAGGTTTGCACCGAGAGATTTGATCCCTTCCGCGCATGATAGATCCGTAGTTAGATGGATCTAGGTCGGTAATAATATAATTCAATCACTTTAGACAAACTTAACCACTAAGCAACTTTTAATAATTATATATTCTTTATCATTTATTTTCAACTTATAAATAAATTAATGTTTTATTTTAAAAAATAAATACCAAATTTATCATAACATATGTTAAGTTGTGAATTGAGGGCCTATGGATCCAATCAATAATACCAAGTGGGCTAAGTAATTTTCCTTAATGACACTCTAAATAGACCATGATGATTGCTTCCCTATTGGCCTATCTATTCCTTTCTAGTTTCAAAAGCTGATGGAAAAATCTCATATTATTATTGAGCCAAAATGATTATTTTACAATCAAGTGTGAAGAAGATGTGTAAGTATGTTCATGCTCAAATTATAGTTTATAGGTGTCCCTCTTGAAATAAAAATAAAATATTCTCTAAATTGGAATAAAAAAAAATATAAAAATAGAGACAAAAAGTTTATTTTACAAAGAGTGTGAAGAAGATGTGTAAGAAGTCCATGCTCGACTTAGAGTTTATAGGTGTTTCTCTTAAAATAAAAATAAAAATAAACTGCTCCCTAAATAGGAATAAAATAAAATAAAAAGAAATATGTTATGCATGTTTAAGTAATTGTCCATATGATCTAATATAATTTCATGTCAAAAATTGGAAAAAAAAAGGAATATGTTATGCATGTCTAATTAATTGTCCATATGATGTAATATAATGTCATAGTAATTAGAAGTAAAAAACATTAATATGCTTAAATCATATGCTTTTCAAAAATAATTTAACATGTGTTTTAAATAAACTATTTGAAGATATATATTAACTATTTTATGTCTATACCAACTTCTGCAACATTCATATATAGAAAAACATATTAAATATTAATAACAATAAAAAACGAATTATTCAATGCATATGTTATGTAAAATATTTTATATATCATATAAAATTATTGAAAAAATTAAGATTTTATGTTTAGAATCTTTGAAGTGGTTTCATAAAAATTTTGGACTTAGAAGTTTAAGTTATGTAATTTCTATAGCAATCCAAAAAATACAATTGAAACTATAAAAAATTATCCATTATTTTTTGCACACTAAAATATATTTGCACTTCAAGAAATTTGATCCCTTTAAATATTAGACGTTTGCACTTAAAAAATTTGATCCTCAAACTCATGTTATATCTTTCTACCGTTGTATTCATCCACATCCGTAAATTCCCCATCCATATCCTAAATGCATTGCTCCTTCCGCAACAATATTTTCTTTCCGGCAGCCTACAAAAATTCTGGGAAAGCTACCTCGCATTGTAATTTTTGTACCAACAGAACCCGATTGAACATTCGTGTACAAAATTTGTAACGCAAACTAAATCTGTATCACTTAACTTCTTCTAATATCTATTGTTCTTTGTTCCCTAAATCATTAGCAGCCCACTATTAGAGCAATATCTCTAACGAAATAGAGAATTTGCAAAATACAAAGCAGTTAATACCCATCTCTCACCATTCGTTTCCCAAGAAAATAAAGAAACGAAATGATATAGTTACCTTAGGCTATTATAACTGAATGGTAAATAATAAAATCTTTCGAAAATAACAGTAAATTCCAACATATAAGTTACCACCATATTTCACCTTACTAAGTCGTGAAGTTCAAAACTAAAGAAAACTATGTTTTAGTCGTTGAAGAGTATAAAAGATTCTTTGTTTGGTTACATTATAGGTCTTTCTTTCAAAATAAAAATAAAAATAAAAATAAACTATAGTTTATAGATTTCTGTGGTGTAATTTTTGAGTTGCTATATTCTGAATCTTGTTCGGGTCTAGATCAAGAGAATAGGTTAGACCGAAACGTAGACGTAAAAATACACACTGTGGAGATTCCAAATTCATCAACTCAAAAATAAATTATTCTCTAAATAGAAATAAAATAGAAATAAAAATAAATATGTTATGCATGTTAGTGATTGTCTCTATGATCTAATATAATTTCATGTCAAAAATTGAAAAAAAAAATTAATATGTTATGCATGTCTAATTAATTGTTCATATGATGTAATACAATATCACAAAGAATTAGAAGCAAAAAATAAGTGAGTAATATGTTTAAACCTTATACTTTTCCAATAAGTGAGTAATATGTTTAAACCTTATACCGTAAAATAATTTAACATATGTTTTAAATAAACTAGTTGAAGATTTATATTAACTAATTTATGTCCATCTCAACTCCATAAATATTTATATATAGAAAAAAATATTAAATATTAATAAAAATAAAAAATAAATTATTCAATACATATGTTATGTTATGTTATGTTATGTGCGAGGGGAGCAATTAAGTTGTTGATGAATCTCCTCAAATTGACAAGATAAAAATATACAAAGCCCTAACTAAAAGGAAAAAAGGGCAATATATTCATAAAAGACAAGAGAATCTCTTACACCTCCGTAAGGTGGCTCCTAAGAAATTCCGGAGGTAGATTCTAACTAGGAAAACTAAAGATAATAATAAAATTGCTTTACACGACTAGAATTCCTATCTTAAAAAGCTTTATGAATCTCCAAATGCCAGGGATTTTAAAAAAACCCCGCTCTACAACAAAATAATTTTTCTCATTAGAAGACATTGATTTTGGGGTTAAACGCCCGGAAAATGGGAAATCTAAAGACATTGAAGGTTACTGTGCGAAAATCTTAAAAATTGGAGGTCCCTGTCCTCATCCCCCACATCCACAAAGTTTTCAACCAAGCGTCACAAGCAAGGGTTCCCTAAACCTTGGACTCAGAGCCCCATTATCCCTATTTTTTAAAAGTGGAAATAAAAATAACCCCTCTAATTATCGGACAATTATGATTAGCCCCCCTTAGCCAAGTTATATGGTACTATTTTGGAAAAGAAGTTGAGAATTTGGCTTGAAAGTGAAGGTAAGTGGGCCAGCGTCAAGCGGGTTTTAGAAGGCCGTACTCAACAATAGACCACCTCATTACACTTAGGATCATTGTGAGGAATTTCGCAATGATAAATCTAATCTCTTCAAGGTTTTTGTGGACTTTAGAAAGGCTTTCGATATGGTTCCTAGAAACAACCTATGTAATAGATTAGAAGAGCTAAATGTTCCTTTCAAACTAAGAGCGATTGCTATAAGGTTATACAAGAATGAAATTGCCAAGTTAAAGAGCAAATGAGGGTGGGTCGAAAGATATTAAGTGTAATATCGCAGTTAAACAAGGTTGCCCCTCTCCCCTACCCTATTTGGAATTTACATCGACAAGCTAGAAGGTTGTTTAGAGGAAGCAAAAGGATGTGCCGGCACGATCTTAGTCGGGATAGTCATCATCCTTCTTCTCTATGCTAACGATATTGTTCTTCTCGCAAAGTGCCCATCCGATCTTGATAAGCAACTTAGACTTAAGGATTTCGATCTACCATGGGTATGTTCCGTTAACACCGAAAAACAAAAGTTATGATTATCAAATCCAAGGGGGACACTTACGCTAATTTTATGTATGACAATAGTAACTTGGAGGACGTGTTCTTCTACAAGTACCTAGAAATTGATATTCATCACAAGCTCAACTCCGGAACAGCGCATTCGTAAAAGGATTAATGGGGCCGGAAAGCTTATTTTGGTCTTGAAAATAATTGTAAAACGACAAACCTCGTAATGTGGGATAGAAAGAAGTTCATTTTTGAAACTTTAGTCACTCTTGTTATCTTATATGGATGTGAGGTTTGGGGTTGCAGCATATCTACAAAATCCCGGAGAAATATTGAGCAAATCCAAGCGTTTTTATAACTTATAACCTTAAAATTAAAAACAATACACCTTTCTTATTCTCCCGATAGAAGTGGGTCTTTCCTCTATCGAGAGCCTAGCTATGACTAGGCTTCGTTGTACAAGCACAAGCTCAATAGCATAGGAGACCATGTATCTCCCCTAAGATATCTTTAAATTCCAGCCGAAAAACACCTAAGGCGTAAACAAGGTTGGTATAAAGACACCAAGGCTTGGTTAAACCATTGGGAGATCGATGAGAATGTTGCATTGCAAAACATTAATAACATTAAAAAAATTGTTACTTCTAAGTTCAAAAAATGTATGATGTGAGAAAGATCTAGCAACAAAAGAGAACTAAGAGATTATAATGAGGTCATCAACCCCACCCTAAAAGATCAAAAAAGTATCTAATATTGATATAGCCAAGATTAGAACAAACTCTCATGAGCTCCATAGTGAAACAAAGTCGTTGGACAAACTTCCTAAAACACCATGGATGGAAAGGATCTCATCTCTGTGAGAATATGAACATCGAGGATGAGAATCACTTCCTCTTAGAGTGTCCCGCATACAACACATCCTTAGAGTGTCCCGCATACAACCACATTAGAGCTCAATTTCATAATCTTTGTTGCAATAGTGACCTTCCTAGCCTTTTAAGATGTCAAAATTATAGTGAGCTAAGGAGGCTTCTCTCCAAGCTTTTTGAGCATAGAAATAAAATATTAAATCAAACTAAATAAATTTTTTCTTTAGGTCCGATAGAACAAAGATTGGTCTCAATGGACGTTTACCAATATCATCATCATCAAAATATTTTATATATCTTATAAAATTATTGAAAAAATTAAGATTTTATGTCTAGAATCTTTGAAGTGGTTTTATAAAAATTTTGGACTTAGAAGTTTAAGTTATATAATTTCTATAGCATTCCAAAACACAATTAAGACTAAAAAATTACACATTATTTTTGCAGTCCTAAAATATGTTTGCACTTGAAGAAATTTGATCCCTCTAGATATTAGAGTTTTTCACTTAAAAAAATTGATCCCTGTAAACTGATGTTATATCTTTGACTGCTGCAGTATTCATCCACATCCAGAAATTCTCATCCATATCCAAAAAAATTCATTGCTCCTCTGCAACAATATTTTCGTTCAACAACTACAAAATTTTGGGAAAGCTACAGAAAGTGCATTGTAAATTTTGTGCCAACAGAAACCTGATTCGAGAATGTGCCAACAGAACCCTGATTCGACGACATTCGTGTACAAAATTTGTGAGGCAGAACTGAATCCCTAACACAAACTTCTTCTAATATCTGCTGTTTCGGTTCCCCAAATCATTAGCAGCCCACTCTTAGAGCAGTATCTCTATTGAAATAGAGGATTTGCAAAATACAGCGGGCTAATACCCATCCCTCACGATTCGTTTCCCCAAGAAAATAAAGAAACGAAATGATATGGTTACCTTGGGCTATTATAACTGAATGGTAAACAATAATAACTGAATGGTAAATAATAATAATAAGTTCTAATAGTTGGAGAACATAAATTTTTTTGGTTTGATTACATTATAGGTTTCTCTTTTAAAATAAAAATAAATTATAGTTTTTAGATTTCTGTAATGTGAGTTTTGAGACGCTGAATTCGAAATATCCAGAGTGTGCATTTTTGCGTCTGGAAATTTCAATAATGCATAATGTTATAATTTCTTCTCGTGAATTTTTATAATGTTCATAATGCATCGCTTGTGAGTGGAGGAAAATCAGTTTCTGGGATACAGCATCAACATGTCAACGACATGTGGTGCTTTCTGTCCATGTGTTTTGTTTGGACGCAATGTTCATAGCATTACAGATGACACTGTCTCATTCTTAAGGTAAATTTCTAATTCCTTAGTTGTCTCGGAAATTTTCAAAGAAATAATTTATCTTTTGATACAACTTTGAGAGTTAAAAACACAGTATTTTAAGCTTTTGCAGTGAAAATGTTGGCATCTTTACATGTGTTGTCGCGTTGTGTTGCGGATTTTTATTTCTTCTTTAGGTTTTATAGTAATTCAAATTCGCTCCTAATTTTACAAAAGGTTTGAATTTTCAAGTAGTAATGTTTACATTTTTATGTTGAGCACGAACAAAGTGAAAACTTCAGCGAATTGTACTTTTGGAATTGTTATAAAAATTTGGAAAGCATATTTTATCACTAGATTTATTAAATAAAAAATACCTCTGGATCTAAACTCTGTAATTAGAAATTAGAATTGGTATAAAAGTTTAAACAATAGTTACCAAATTCAATTGAATCACTGAAAAAATTCGAAAATAAGCTCGTTCTAATCACCCGTTAATTAATTTGACCATTTGAGGTTGGGGTTGAATTGTTTGAATTTCTGAAAATTCCAGAATAAATAATAGAGAGAATAATACTCTCATTCTAACACATAGAATATTTGGATAGAGATTGCAGAATAAAACTTTTTTTTTCTATTTCATTAACAAAACAAAAGTTATTTCACATTTCTTCTTTACTCTAGAGATTCACAAAATATGATCAAAACTACTACAGACAAAGTGCTCTCAAAACAAATTTTTCTCCGTCTCTCAAAACGCACAAACAATGCTATGTTAGAGTTCAGTGAGTTTTTCTCTACCTGCGAGCTTACAAAGCGATACAACACAACAATATAACAATACAATGATATGGCCTACCCATTTGAGGTTGGGTACGACATATTCAGTTTACACGAGAGCGCAACAGTTTTCCAGGTCACCCTCCCTCTTAAACTCTTTTAACATCCATGAAATTGCATACGATTAATTGTTAAATTGTATATTATTTTCCATTAATGAGTTGGATTTAGCATTTTCTGTTATAGGGACAACGGAGAAGGTTTCCAATCAGAATTTTGCAAGGTAAATTTCTTAGAGAGGTTGTTAATAAAATCGGTAAAGATTTATGAATTAGGATTTGCAAAGTGGATTTCTTACCAAGATTACCAATAAAATATGTAAAAATAAAATATGTAAAAATGATGACTTAAGATGATTAACACAAGTGATAGACTAGATTAATAATATTGGAAATGTAAGTAAATAATAAATTTTAATGTTTAAAATAGATTATTTCTTTGTAAAATATAAAATAAATATATTTGTAGAATATTTATTAAATTTAAATAAATATAAGAGAAAATTTTGATTATTTTTTTGATTGAAAGTTAGAATAAATACCAAATTATAGTGTTTAGTGTTTTCTAATTTATAGAATAACTAGTAAAAAATGTTGTTGTTAATTGTTACATTTTAGAATTTGATTTGATTGGACATAAATGTTTAGATATTATATTGTAAATTTTAAAATTTGATAATATTGATAAAATAATATATTTAAGTATTTGTGAGATGTCTACTTCCAAATTTTTATAGTAATAAATTTTAAACATTTGAATTTTTTCCTTATGGAAAGTAGTAAATTTGGTAACTATTGTTTAAATCATAGTTACCAAATACGGTAGCATTGGCGAAAAAAATACAGAAATTCGCTTCGAACTTGTTAACTATGGTTTAAACAAGAGTTACCAAGTTCGATGGTATTGGCCCAAAAAATACATAATAAACAATAATGAACAGTTTCAAAAAATAACTAGTGTGGATAATGCATTTAATCCCATGAAGAAATAGCTATAGTGAGTAAAGTGTTGGATAAAACATTGGTAATCCTAACCCTTCACTCCATTTTTCAAACAATATGTCCAAAATCCTTCCATTCAATAGGTAGAAGGTACAAGGAAAACCACATGAGAGATGTCATAAGAGGCCACAATAAAGGTTTTAGTAAATCTAAAAGGTTATAGAAAAGGAAAATTATAGTTGAAAATTAGTAATTTTATAAAAGGAAAACAAAAAGTAGATTTTATATTTGAAAAAAAATTATAATATGGCAAATTAGGGTATAAAAAATGAAAATGAGTACATTGAAAAAAATGATAAACATCAAATTGTAGTTGTAAATTAGTAATTCCTATATATAAAAAAAGCAAAGAATAGTAATTCTTATATTGAAAAAAAATTATAAAATAATAAATTATAGTTTGAAATGGATGATTCTTGTTTAAAAATACAAATAAAAAGATAACTCTTATTACATTGTTTAACTGTAATATACAATGAGCATGAATTAAATGCTTAATTCTGAATATGGATTAATCATTGTTCATTTAGACTTTTAAAATTTTAAAAGACATAATAATACATTAAGATATTTGATAATTTTTTCTCCTTTTTTTTTTTGGACTAGATTGTAAAAGTAACTATAAAATGACTTGTCTTGCTGTAAATTTTTTATCCATATATCAAATTCATAATTTTATCCCAAACTCACTTTTTCTAGTTCTATTCGATTTTCTATAAAAATTACTAGTAAAATCTACCATCCAACTAACAAATTCATTATATCTATTAACCTCAATAGATAAGAAGGTGGATGTTTTATTATCCTTCCATCTATCAACCTAAGTAGATAAGAACATGGATGTTTTATTATCACTCCATGACCTTTTAAGCCATTGTAGATATATTTTTTTAATACAATGGGTTTAATAGATGGATTTTTATATAATATGTTACCTTATTCAGATAAAATTGTCGATTGGAAAAAGCACAATTTTTTTTAAATAGATTGGATTTAAGATGGGTTCTTCTCAATAATTCTGAGGATCAAGATGATTTACTTCGTTTTCTATAGAGTCATAATGAGCTTGATCTGGTTTTAGGTAATGAATTAAAAATGATATGTGGTAGATAGTGGATCGGTTTACGTACTTTCATGAATTGTTTCAGATTCATGAAAGTGATTTGTATAATTTCACTAGTAGATAATAAAATAACTTAGATTATATACTAATATAGTGTATTTGTTTTCTTAAGTAGAAGTTGGTAATCACAATTATGGAATTAATTTTACATATTTCTTGATTGTATGCACAGCATGCATGACCCAAAAGGATAGCATGCATGACCCAAAAGGATATTCGGGTAGTGGAAATTCCTTTCTCTATTAAATGCAACAATATCTTTGGTGGTGACTTGTTTGCATGGTTTATGCTATGTGTATAATTGCAAGAAGTGGTTTCACTAGATTGGTGCTTAAGCTAAATGTATGTTAATTGTTTGTTTTTCATGTATGGTGTGTGTTGTAATACTGAAAATTGCACCTCAGTCCAATTGAGACGACCATTTCCATGTGGTTTCCTAGATTCTTGTAACCTTTTATGTCATTTTTTTTTTGTCACCGACCTAGGCAAGAACCGCTTCCATGTGGTTGGTTTTTAAGTTGATTGTAAGCTATTTTGTGACTTTGTTTGCTTCAGAATTCCTGCCATTTTTGTAATAGAACCACTAGATAAAATAAAATAAAATAATTGGTGTGGAGAGCTGTTAAATTTATAAAATAATTGTGTCCTTGGTATGAGGTTAATTTTATTATCTCCCACAAATTTACTGAATTTAATTATTTCACAAATTTTTATGAATTTGAGTCTTGCAAACATGATCTAGGTCATTTGAAGAGTTATAAAAGTGGAGATAGATGAAAAATAATTCGATTAAAAATATATCTTAAATTTTAATATTAAAAAATAATTTTCCCTTTAAGTCTCATTATTATTATTTTTAATAGAAAAAAAATATCATTTTTAATTAAACATAAATAAATTGAAGTGTAAAAGGTTTTTTACATTGAAAACTAAATTTTACTAATTAAAAATAAATAATATATAGATATAACTTCACAAATTATAACTCTATGTTTTTCTTTCTCTTTTTTAAATTTTTATATTGTTATTTTTAATATGGATATTTTGAACAATGATGATATGATGCCACAAAGTATATTTATATTTAAAATAAATTTTTAATTTAAATTAGAAAAATATATTTAAATAATATTTAAATTTTAAAATTGTCCATGGGTCTTGGATGAGCTCTCTCTTAAAGCACTCCTTGATGTGAGGTCAGGATTGCGGTGATATATTGGACATGTTGAAGATGTAGTCCTTCCAAAATTAAAAAAATATTTAAATTATAAAATTATATTTTTACATATTTAATATATTTCTTATATTGTATTTTTATATGCTAAATAATTTTATATATTGTTAATGATCTAAGTCACAAGTGAAACCCACCCATCATTCACTTTCATACACGATTTAATGTGCTCCATTCACATTTTTATATATATTATGGTGTGTTGAAATGAATGTGCTCCCATTCACATTTTTATGGATGGCTTATATTTTTCAGTGTTAAATAAAATGATGTGACATAATATATAGTTTTTAATATATTGTATTAATATAGTTAAAAATTATATATTTTAAAGTTTATGGGGTTTTAAATATATGGTAATTAGAAGTTAATGATATTAGTTATATAGTTTTTAATATAGTTCTAACTGTGAAACCCACCCATCATCACGTTTTAATGTGCTTCATTCAAATTTTTATGTATATTATGGTGTGTTGAAATTAATGTGCTCCCATTACATTTTTATGGATAACCTATATTTTTCTGGGTATTAAATGTTGTAATATTATGAAATTGATAATTATGTATCTGTACAATTGCTTTCCAATGAATTCATGCAAAATTTGATGGATACAAGAACAATCTTCTATATATTTAGGGAGAATTAAACCCCTATTTAAAAGGACAACAAGGTTTGAAAATAGTTTTTTAACTCTACTTTAACCTCATGAATGGAGACTGAGTAACAAACACTGCCTGCAATGGGTTGTTACAGGGATTAACATTTTTCACTTTATCAACATCTTGGGAAAGGAGGCAACAAACCCTCTTAGAAACATTTGGTGTAGATCAGGATGAAGTGGTAGAGAAGAACCATACAATTTAAAATTCTTCAACTATTGGAATTGTGGTATATGCATTGGTAGTCTTATAGAAGTCATTATATTCATGTATATTTAGGGCAATGTTGGATGGGTTTTGGGATTTGGGATTCCTTCCGTGACCATGGAAATAACTTTGTTTATCTTATTTTGTGGAATGAGATTTTACTGGCATAAAATACCCAGTGGTGTTCCTCTCACTCAAATTATCCATGTCTTTGTTGCAACATTTCACAAGTTGAATGTTTATATTTCTTGTCAAGAAATAAAGAAAGTAGTTGTCGATGCAAAAAGGGAAGTTTTGTAGTTTGGGTCAAGAAGGCAATATTTTCCTACTAACCAGTTTAGGTAGGTTCTCACTAGTCACAAATGCTTTGAAAATTGAATTTATTTGAGTCACAATTGCTTTTCCATGTGGCATGGTAATTTATGAAGTTCAGTTTAGGTAACCTTTCACTAGTCATGGTTTATTTGCAAATTGAATTTATTAGAGCCACAATTCCTTTGCCATGTCGCATGGTAATTTATGAAGTTCTCGATGTTTGAAATAATCATACTATAGGATGGGGTGTACTGGAAATCTAGATTTTAGCTATATTGGATAGAATATCTCTACATATTAACCACAACTATAGTGCAATTCATCCCTAATCCTATTTTTTTTTTCATGTCAGTCTTGTTATTCTACCTTATTATTCATTGTTTTTGATAAGTCCTTTAAAACTTATGTGTACCTTACTTTTCAAGGAGAAAATAGTGTCTCCACAACCATATTTTTTCACATCACTACAATTTATCAAATGCAATTCAATGAAAACACTCAAAAAAATTCTTTTTATATAAGTTTCAACAAATAGAAGTGAGAAAAGAGAGAAAAGAGAGACATTATCATATCAAAGACAAGAAAATACTTCATTTTCACAATTTCTATACGCAAAATGCAGGCCTCGAAGATGAGTTGAAATTGAAGCAACTTCCATAACAAGAAAATGAAGAATCGTTCCAAAGATTGCATTCATTTTCCAATGTGCTATAAGTCAAGGTTGGAAATCCATGAATAAACCTGTCATCCAAAAATTTCTATGACTCATTTAGCTTTTCATCTCTTCACGAAGAGATATTGGGAAGATGCAAAATTTCCACAATCTAATAATGCCTTTAAAATTTAAAATTGTCCATGGGTCGTGGATGAGTGCCTTCTTAAGGCACTCCTTGATGCGAGGTCCTGATTACCGTGATATATTGGAAATGTTGTGATGTAGTCCTTCCAAGCTTAAAGAAATATTTAAATTATACAATTATATTTTTACATGCTAAATAATTTTATATATTGTTAATGATCTAAGTAACTACTGAAACCCACCCATCATTCACTTTCATACACATTTTAATGTGTTCCACACACACACACATATTATGGTGTGTTGAAAATAATGTGCTCCCATTCACATTTTTATGGATGGCTTATATTTTTTAGTATTAAATAAAATTATGTGACATAATATATATATTTTTAATATATTTTATTAATATAGGTAAAAAATATATATTTTAAAGTTTATGGGGTTTTTAATATATGGTAATTAGAAGTTAATGTTTTTAATATAGTAGTAACTGTGAAATCCACCCATCATTACATTTTAACGTGCTCCATTCACATTTTTATGTATATTATGGTGTTTTAAAATTAATGTGCTCCGATTCAAATTTTTATGGATAAATGCTGTAATATTATGAAATTGATAATTATGTATATGTGCAATTTCTTTCCAATGAATTCATCCAAAATTTGATGGATACAAGAAAAATTTGCTATATATTTTGGGAGAATTAATCCTCTATTTAAAAGGACAAAAAGGTTTGAAAATAGTTGTTTATTTCTGCTTTAACCTTGTGAATGGAGACTGAGTAACAAACACTGCATGCAATGGGTTCTTACATGGATTAAATTTCATCATGTTATAAACCTCTTTTATGAGTCTAAATCCTATTAGGATTTTTTTCTTCTCAATCTACCTGGTTGCTCTCTGAAAGGAGACCACAAACCCTCTTTATAAGTATTTGGTGCAGATCAGTTTCAAGAGAACGACAGATTAGAGAAGAACCATAAGATTTAATTATTCAACTATTGGAATTGTGGTAGATGCATTGGGAGTCTTGTAGGCATTATTGTATTCATGTATATTTAGGAAAATGTTGGATGGGGTCTGGGATTTGGAATTACCATCGTGACCATGGAAATATCTTTGTTTATCTTCTTTTGTGGGATGATATTTTACGTGCATAACCTACCTAGTGGTAGTCATCTCACTCAAATTATCCATGTGTTTTTTGAAAAATTTCTCTAATTGAATTTTTCTACTTCTCATGAAGAAATAAAGAAAGTAGTTGACGATGCAGAAAGGGAAGTTTTGTTGTTTGGGTCAAGAAGGAAATATTTGCCTACTGATCAGTTTAGGTAAGATCTCACTAGTCACGGCTACTTTGAAAATTGAATTTATTAGATTCACAGTTGCTTTGCCATGTGGCATGGTAATTTATGAAGTTCAGTTTAGGTAAGCTCTCACTAGTCATAGTTGCTTTGCAAATTGAATTTATTAGAGTCACAATTTCTTTGCCATGTGGCATGGTAATTTATGAAGTTATTGATGGTTAAAATAATCATACTGTAAGATGGGGTGTACTATAAATTTATATTTTAGTGATATATCATAGAATATTTCTACATATTGACCACAACTAAGGTGCAATGCATTCCTAAGTCCTATTTTTATGTCATTTCAGTTTTTTTATTCTAGCATATTATTCGTTTTTTTATAAGTCATTCAAAACTGACGTGTACCTTACTTTTCAAGGAGCAAATAGTGTCTCCACAACCATATTTTTTCACATCACTACAATTTATTGAATGCAATTCAAAAAAAACACTCAACACAATTCTTTTGATATAAGTTTCAACAAACAGAAGTCAAAAAAGAGAGAAAAAGGTGACGTTATCATATCATAGATAAGAAAAGACTCCATTCGCACAATTTCAATATGCAAAATGTGAGCCTTGAAGATTAGCTGCAATTGAAGCAACTGCCATAACTTCCAGTCGAGTAAGAGAGTGAAGAATCGTTCCAAAGATTGCATTAATTTTCCCATGTGCTATAATTCAAGGTTGAAAATGCATGAATAAACCTGTCATCCGAAAATTTATGTGACCCATTTAGCTTTCCATGTCTTCAACAAGAGAAACTGAGAAGATACAAAATTTCCAAAAGCTAAAAATGTCATAATATATGTGATATATTGTCCATGGCATGCGATAACTTTTTCCAACAAAGATGGGGAAGATGTATAGGGTCATTTCCTTTGTAATTTATAAAATTCACTTCAAAGAAGTGAGAAAAGAGAGAAAACACAACCATTAGCAAATAAAAGACAAAAAAGTACTCCACATGCACAATCGCAATATAAGCAAAATGTGGCCTCGACAATATAGGATTTTCACCCAATATAATTTCTTTGAAACCTATTTTAAATAGCTAACGTAGACTATGCCTAAAGGTTGGCTCCTTGCTTCCTAGAATTGTGACTTGAGCCCATCAAAAACTTGTCTCCCCCAAGAGTATAGAGCGCACTTCAAGGCCAAGTCTCGAACCCTTTTTCGACTAGACTTGTGACCTACGCCCAACACTGGTCTACTTGATTTGTAGCAGAGATTGCATTACTAGAGGAAAATAATGCAAACTCTCACACCAACTGTTAATGCAACCTGCACCCAATAGGAGCCTCTCTTCCAACAAGAGCACATTTCACATATCTAGAATCTAATTGTGAACCCCAGGTTTGAGTGTCCTGCAAGCATGAAAAAATTATTTTCCACACTCGTGGAATAAGAAAGTTCAAAAATTTCATAGAAGTGGAAAAATATTGTATAATGGATTTTGGCCAGATGTATCTATGCTTTAGGAATCTAGTATAACTTTACAATATCATCTCATGCAATATTTCTGAGCCTAAGCCAGCAAGGCACATGGATCCAAAATTGTTATCAAAATCCACAAAATAGACATTCCCTCTCATTTGGGCTCAAATTAACAAAGCAGAATTAAAAAATTTATGAAACACCATTTTTTTCCTACGATGAATAAACACAGCGCGAGCATTCTCTATGGTCCCATATTTTTCATACATGTCCACAACGGCACCACCCATAAAGGAACTAAACTAAAACCCTCTCCTAAGTATAACTTCATGGACTTCCTTGTCTTGTTCCATAGCTACCAAGTTAGTACATGCTACGAGAAAAACTGTAAATTTATCTACATTTGACTTCACACCTTCCATTTTCACTTGTCTAAAAAATTCAGACACTTCCTCACAATGCCCATCATGTGTGTATCCATCAATTATCGTATTCCATGAAATTACATCTCATTCAAGAATTTTCTGAAAAATTTTCAAGGCCTCCTCAATATGAAAATTTTAAACAAATTGAGCAATCATTGCATTCCACGAAGTGACATATAGAAGAGGCATCTTGTCAAACACACCATAAGTATTTTCTATGCTCCCACATTTGGAAATAATATCCACGAGAGAAGTTGCCCCAAAGACATCAAAATGAAATCCATTTCTCATTATGTCTTCATGAACTTCCATTCCTTGCTCCAGAGTTATCATATTGGTACATGATAGGAGAACAACATCAAATGTTTTCATATTTGGTTTTATAATAGCCAGTTACAATTGTTGAAAAATATTCAGAGCTTCCTCATCATGACCATTTTTTGAAAATTTTGCAATCATTGTTGTACAAGGTATTACATTATTCACAGGAATAGCCTCAAAAAGCCTCAGAGCCTCATCAACAAGCCCAACCTGTGCATATCCTACGATTATTGCATTCCAAGAAACCACATTCCTTTTAGGAATTTTTCGAAAAAGCTTCAGCGCCTCATCAACTTTCCCATTCTGAGCATATCTTGCAATCATTTCATTTCGTGTAACTACATTGGTTTGATGTGTTTTCTGAAAAAATATTGAGAGGTTGTCTAAGTTTCCCATTATGCAGATACCTTGAAATCATTGGATTCCATGAAACGACATTACGTTGAGGCATTTCCTAAAAATTCTTGAAGGCCTTTTCAATATACCCATTGTGGGCATACTTTGAAACCATTTTCATCCACGAGACTACATCCCTATGATCCATTTTATCGAGCACATCATGTGTAATTTATACACTCCCACATTTTGCATACAAATATGAAAGCCCATTTTGTGCAAACACATTGGACTGAAAACCCCTTCTAATTATCTGTCCATGAATGTTCTTGAGATCTCCCAAGTTGAGGCATGTCAGAAGAAGACTCACAAATGTGAATTGATCGGGTTGGACATCCATCCATTTCATTCAATAAAATAGTTATGAGGCTTTTTTGGTATGTCCATCCCTAGCATAATCTGCAATCATGAAAGTCCATGATGCCACATCTTGTTGAGGCATTTTTTCAAGCACATTTTCTGGATCATCTATATTTCCACATTTGGCATACATGATCAGAAGGCTATTTTCCAAAACCATGTCCTACCATTCAGATACTCTGTAAATGATGTTAGCATGGTGTAGTTTTCCTTCTGAGAGGACTTTTTCATCAATGAAACCCTGCAACATATAAGTATAAGCGGTGGAATCTATATATTTTCCCATATAATGAAAACAAAATTGTTGCTTCTTTTAATTGGATGTGTTTACGAATAGTGGTGAAATCCTCGTTGCAGTTGGCACCATGGACTAACACACTTTCATGTTAACGTCAATAAATCTGTTTATATTCCTGTGTCAAATGAGCTTTTACCCACATAAAATACCCATTGGTAGTCCTCTCACTCGAATTATCCATCTCTTTGTTGCAACGTTTCACAAGTGGAATGTTTCCACTTCTCATCAAGAAAAAAGGAAAGTAATTGCCGATGCAGAAATGAAAGTTTTGTAGTTTGGTTCAAGAAGACAGTATTCACCTACTTTTTGATTTAGTTAAGCTCTCATTGGTCATAGTTGCTTTGCAAATTGAATTTATTGGAGTCACAACTACTTTCCCATGTGGCATGGTAATTTATAAAGTTCTTGATAGTTGAAATAATCATATTGTGGTATGGGGTGTACTGAAAATTTAGATTTTAGAAATATAGCATATAATATCTCTACATCTTGACCAAAACTAAGTTGTAATGAGTCCCTACGTCCTATGATCAAATTATGTTGTAATCGTGTATTTCTATGTGTGTCTATGATTTTGTACAAGTTAATTCATGTGTTTCTGTTCTAATCTAGTATTTTTCTGGTTATTATAGATTGCAGGATTTATGGTTGGAGCATTTTCTCGTCTTTGAGTGATCCAAGTATGCATATCTTTACTGGGAAAATAAAAATTATTCAAATTAATTAACATTAGTCTTGTACTCAAATTAACAGAGAATATTCAGGTGATCTCATTAAAAAAGTATGTTTCTCCTTATATGTTAATTATGCTTGCTCTAGAATGTGATACCCCATGGGGTTTCTTTGATGCGGTCATCCAAGAGCATCCACCTAGATGTGGGATTGGTGGTGTTTTTTATCTAAATTATTTTCAATTCATTCATATCAAATATACTCTGGCTCCTGATTCGAATTCAAAGATCGAATTCTGAGCATTGTTTGTTGTTCTTTAGTTGGCAAGTGCTTGTGGTTTGAAGAGGTTTTAAGAGATGGGAACCCATCTCAAATGGTTGTTGACTGATGAAAGTTTTGTGTGATAGTTTAAAGATATTTTTTGTTCCATAAATATATTTATAATAAGTATATTTTTTAATGTATATATTTCTATGCACAAAATATTTTTAGAGATATTATCTTATATAATAATATTTATACTTTACTATATGTATATTTTTTACAGTTTCATTTTACCAAAAGGGAAAACACACAAACTAAGTAAATTAGAATATATGCACACAACAATTTTACATAGATTATCTCATATAATTATATTTATACTCTAAGATATGTATATTTTTTACAGTTTCATTTTTAAATTGCATTCTACCATTAGGAAAAATCACAAATTGCAAAAAAATGTGTAATTTTGATCAGAAATGCTTCATAAGCATAGATAAATGAAATAAATAGATTGTACATCCCAAATTTTTAAGTCTTGAAGGTGGGTACCATCAAAAGAAGAAAGAAATAAAATAAATATATTACACTTCCTCCAATTGGTGAAATTTGAAACTATGCCAACTATCAACAAGATCAAGGTTGTGGCACACCAAAAAAAAAAGGCAACTAGCAAAATTTAAACTAAAATTAACCCCTACTCCTGAATTTGGCAGTCTATCTCCCCCAAGGACCACTGCCTCCTCTCCTTCATCAGGAAATACTTCCTCAACAACTCACTCAGCTGCATCATTTCCATACTCCCAAAAACCTATTTATGTTATTGTGCCCATAAGAACTAGGGCTCTTCTAATATTGCCAAGAGCTTGACATCAACTAAAATTCCAATGAGATGTGAACAAATATGGTACTAATATTTCAACTCACTGCTTGCAGGACTTCATAAAGCTATAGGTTTGATTGGACTCCATGTTTCATATTGGTGAATGTAAAATTCCAGAAATAGAGTTAGGAAAATTTGAATTTATTATTTGAAAACCAAATTGTTATTGCTTGTACTTAATGAGCCTTCTTCATTGAATATTTTCTTGAATGACATTTTCTTTACAATTTTTTATCTTTTAATGATTTTTTATGTCAAGATTCTTCTCTATTTGACTTTTCTTTAAAGACATTTGACGTAATTGCTAGTTTTAATTGTATTGAATTACACAACTCACTTTTATTTAATTTAAGAAAGAAAAAAAAAAAAAAATATATATATATATATATATATATAATGTGTAATATTAGTTTATTAAAATTATATAAAATTGAAACAATTAAATTACTTTATATAAAATTAATTATTTTTGAATTCTTTTATGAGTGATCGGTTGGAATTTTAATTTTTACGCAGGCTGAAAAAATCCTTGAATTATGAAAAAATCGTATCTCTAGCTTACTCTTCGAACAAATCTCTGCCTAATTTAAAAAAAACCCTCTGAGACTTTTAACAAAGAGACAACCGCATTCTAGTAGATTAACTTCCGCGGAAAGTTTAGCAGATATTGTGGAACAATACCCACGAGCTGACTGAACAAAGCTATAAAGCTCTTTTTCGTTAACAGTGAGGGTGCCAAAAGTTGCCCTTTTTCGCTAGTATGGAGTGAATTAAGGGTGGAAAAAGTGGCTCATGACTACAGCTTACACTGGGACTCGTTCTATGGTGAGTGATGGTGGCTCTTTTCTCTTTATATGGTGGTGGCTCTCTAGGCTAATCACCATAATATTTTAGTAATTTGGTTTACAACCTCTCAACGAGCTCTAGTTTCTACTTATGGACAATTGGGTGTAAACTTTGATTTTCAGGCTACTCACAATCACTAAGGCTCTTAGTGGAAGTAGTTCATGAGTGTTTTTAGCTCCTTTACCTTGCTAAACCTTGCTCTGATACCAATTGTTATTTAGAGGTAGATATAAAGATAGAAACAAAAGACAAATATTTACACAAGGTTCTTCTTGAATAAATAAGTTTTATTCATTAATTATTTTCTCATATACATATGTTGTTATTATCTCTTCTTACTTCACATTAAAATGACCTAACCATGAATATATAAGCTCTAAACTTTCTAAATATGGAAGCACGAAAACTCTAACTTTCTTTTAGTCATGCAAATTATGAATTGATGGTTTAACTAAACTTTTCTAACTTCACTTTAACATAAATAGATATTTTTATTTTCCTTAACTTAGCTTTTATTGACAAGGCATCGCATTTTTAACTCCTTACTTGAATTATAATATTATAATTAACATGCTTTCCTTCACTTAACTTAATTCTTCATACCTTGAATGCATATGAGAGTACTTAATATTTCTATCAAGTGAAACATTTTTGATCTATGACAAAGTTGTGATCGATGGCAGTAAATAAAATAGGAAATTTGGGGATAAGTTTGTATAAATTGTGTGCTCTTATAATTTTTAAATTACTATAGAAGACTAGAGTTCACTTAGTTGTAACACATGTGAATATTTGAAATTGTTAGTCCAATTGGGTTGTTGATTCTGCAATATTACTTTCATTGATATCATTTGCATATTGGTTATCCTAAGGAATAATTGATTGCAATGAATATCTACCTACTTTAATAGGTGTTAAACTTATGAATTTTAATAATCATGAAATTTAAAAATTGAGGTGTAATATGGAATCACATAATTTCAGATTGAGAAAATTGATGAGATGAAATGAGCCACGAAGTGAGGTCTAGTATGGAATCACATACTTTCAGATTGAGAAAGTCGATGAGATGAAATGAGACACAATGCACCACAAACCTATAGTGATGGGTCATCTGGGTGCACTAACTCACCCTCCGATGTGGGTGACTATAGGGGCATGACAATGGATTTTTAGATTTAATTAAAGTTTATGTGAGAGGTACTCTTTCAACCTCCTTCATAATTTATTTATATATATCTCTACTAATTCCCTAGTTTGAAATGATATCAATTACTAATATTACATGGTTTATTAATAATGGATTCATGGTTTTCTAATTACTACATGAAAATATTTCCCAAAATTTTAATTCCTAACAATAAATTAATATCAAAAAGTACTAAAGTGAATTTTGTATATTTGTTTTTACAATATTAGTAGAAAGTTTTTTAACAATAAGAAAAAAATTAAATACTAAAATATTATCTAAGAAATAACTAAAATCCACGCTAGTTAGGGAAACCAACAAATAATATTTTGTATCTATTTATTTATTATATTTTTAGAACTTGGTATGCATATTGTAATTTTTTGAAATCAAATTATCTTTAATTTATTACTTTTATGTAATTTTCAATATAATTTTCAAATAAATATATATTCAATTAAATACTTGAAAATTAGTTAAAATTATTCTAACTTTTTAAAATGTTATATTTAATGTCATAATTAATTAAAAAACTAATATAATCAACATATTCAAATTTTATATTTAATTAAAAACGATTAATGAAAAAAGGAAAAATATAACATAAAAAAATGTTATGATTAAAATTCATGTGGTGGCATATGTAGTTCAAATTTTTTTAAATACAGTTATCCCTTATTCACTCATGGAAATTTCCCGAATGAAATAACATAGAATTTATCTCTAATCATATGAGCAGAGATCAAAGGGAAAAAAGGGGAATTGATGACTGGGAAATCTTGCTAGGAAAAGTTGACACAATCTTCAGAGTCAACTACCCCACAAAACAAAGAGGCCAACAAATTGTTTTCTTTGTATAAGATAACATGAATGGTAAGAGAAATAACAACCTTGCTATAGGCGAGATATAGTAGTAGCCTGCAAGTAACCTCCCATTTCAATTCAGGTACATGTATGGGTTGCAACAATCTTGCTGGATGTTGATGCTCCACCTTAACCTCTTGACATTCTAGAAATTTGTTTAAATATTCAGCAATATTCCTCCGCATACCAGGCCAAAAATAAACTTTCTTGATTGCTGTCAACATTTTCTGGTATCCTGGGTGTCCATAATAATTACTGTGGTGATATTCATTCAACATCAGCTTTGTCAAACTCATCTGATTTGGAATATATAATTTTCCTTTAAAGGTTAAAAGTTGGTCCTTGTTAATTCTATAATGCGATGATTTATCCTATTTTTCGGTTTCCTCCATTTACATCCATAAGAACTGGTATTCAGGATCTTTCTCATCTTCTTCTTTTATCTGATCCAGAAATTTACATCCTACTTGATTAAAGAAGAGTTCATATATGCAATGTAGTTTTCTGCTGAAGGCATCAGCCGCATTATTTTATTTTCTCTTAACACGCTGAATGTCAAAATCAAATTCACTTAAAAATTCATTCCACCTTGCCTAGTGAGCATTCAAATCAAGTTTCTTAAAATGGCTCATTAAACTATTGAGATTGGTATTCAACACAAATCTATTTCTGAATAAGTAATGTCTCCACACTCTGAGTGCATGCACTACCACTGTCAGCTCTAAATCATAAGCTGAATATCGATTTTCATGCTCCTTTAAGTTTATTGACTCATAGGCAACAACCCTTCCCTCTTGGGATAATATTTCTCCTACTCCTTCCTTACAACTGTCGGTGTAGACTTCAAATTCCTTGTTGGGGCATATAACCTCAATACCGAGGAATAGTAATAAAATTTTTTAACATTAATTTGTAACTAATCTGACATTCATTGGTCCATCTAAAAACTTTCCCCTTCCTCTGCAAGGATGTAATAGGAAAAGAAATCTTCACAAATGCTTCTATGAAACGTCTATAATACCCAGCCAATCTCGTAAAAGAACGGTTATCCACTACGTTCTGGGGTACTCTCCATTCCATGATAGTTTTGGATTTCTCCAGATCTACCACTATACCTTCAGCGAAAATGACATGGCCTAAATATTGTTTTTTTTTCTCTGAAAAAATCAAATTTGTTGAACTTGGCACATAGTTTATGTCTCCTCAACATCTCCCACACTAGCCTTAAGTGCTCCTTGTTCTCTTCCATGGTTCTTGAATAAATCAAAATGTTGTCAATGAATATAAGAACAAACTTGCCCAAAAAAAGGTGAAATATGCCATGCATTGGACTTGAGAATGTTGCTGGTGCATTGATTAAGCCAAATGGTAATACCACGAACTCATAATTCCCATATCGGGTGCGAATGTTGTCTTGTAAATATCCTCATCTTTGATTTGGATCTAGTGATATCTATATCTTAAGTCTATTTTTGAAAAAACAGTCGCTCCCTTTACTTGATCGAATAGATCATATATACGTGGAAACACGTATTTATTCTTGACTGTCTTGTAATCCATGCACATTGGGATGGTTCCATCCTTCTTCTTTACAAACAACATTGGTTCTCCCCAAGGAGATACACTTGGTCGAATATACCCCTTATCCTATAGTTCTTGCATTTTCATTTTCAATTCTGTTAACTCGTTACACTCATCTGATATGGTTCTCTTGAAACTAGTGTTGTACAGGGCATTAGTTCAATAGTGAAGTCAATGTCTCTTTTTGGAGGTAAACCTGGTACATCTTCTGGAAATACATCAATTAAATCATCTACCAATTGTATATTTTCCAGTATAGGGATATTTTCCTTAGAGTTAGCAAATCCCACTTGAATGGCATAAATATCACATCCTTTTTTGATGCATTTACTAAAGTGAGATGATGTGATGGGATGTAATTGTAAAGGTTTCTTAATTCCTTATAATTATTGGCATGTCCCATCCTCCGCTCTGAAGTATATAATATGTTCTTTACAATCCACCAAAGATTAGTGTCTTTCTAACCAATCCATACTTAATAGTATGTCATATGATCTAAAAGGTAGAATATTCAGTTCTACATTTAACTATTGTTCTCCAATTTCCAAATAATAGTTTGGAACCTTGGCACAAACTCTTCTCTTTTTCATAGTAACTAGCTGTACCAACTAGGGTTTTTGAATTTCTCACTTTGTAAGTTACAATTTTCTACTATTTGAGGGTTTTAATAACTTAAAATGGCACCTCGATCAACCAAAATAGAAATAGTTCATGAAAATACTTACATTATAATTATATCATTGTTGGTTGGTAGTCTGTCTGCTGGTCTTCTAAAGTTGCATTAATTCTGGGAATATTTCAGCCCACATCTCCCACCGTAGAGGCTTCTTACATGTTAGTTGTTGTTTCATTTCATCCCCGCTGAGGGTAGTTCCTATAATAGTGTGCCTCACCAGACCCCCATCATTGTAGGGAAGGTTTTTGGGCTTGCCCATGTTATAGCTTACTGGGAGCCTATGTGGGTCATTCTTATATAGGCCTTTTTGTTCTCTAATGATTTCTTCCAAACTTCTTGCTTGTTGATTTTCTTGCAAAATTCTTAAATTGCTAGAGCTAGTACTTTTATAATTTGAATTATTTTTCTTCCACTTCTTTGGCAGCCAGTTCTTGCCTATTTCTCCTTTTGCCTTGGACTATTGGTAGCACTCTCGTGCTTTTTTTATTTCACTTTCCGTTGTCCTTATATTCATGAATTAGATTCATTCCTTCATGTGAGTAGGTAAAATGCTCTAGAACTGTTGAACCTTAGCCTTCTCATCTCTTAGGTAAGGCACATATCTTAATAACGATGTGAAATTGGTTATGAATTCATCCATTGTCATATGTCCCAGTCTTAAATCATGAAATTCCCTAGAATTTTCATCATAGAAACATTATGTTAAATATTTATCCTTGAAAGATTGTTGGAATTCATCTCATGTTACAATTAATCTTCGACATTTTGAACATTTTTTACTTCCTCCCACCACAGGGTAGCTTTCTCTCTCAACTAATAAATGGCCAAACAAGCTTTAAGGTTAGTGCTATATTCATAAACCGGAAATTACTTGTTCATATTAACTAACCAAGCAGCAGCCACTTCTTCGACTTCCCCATCAAAATTAGGTGGTTTGATTTTTCGGAACTCGTCCTACAGTTCCACATTTTGTTTATTTATCTCTTGTTGATCAGAAACATTACTAGATTCAGCTTCATTATAATTTATGTTCTAATTTCTTCATTGTGAGTGAATCCTTTCTAGTATGTCATTAGTTTTGTCATTAGTTTATCGTTGTCATTTTTTTTCTCCCTGAGTGTCCCTTTCAGGACTAGGTTGCACCACTCCTTAATTCTGCTTGTCGGAAAGGATTTTTAGTAACCTCTCCTATTCCTGCATCAGTCTTTCATTGTCACTCCTTACTCAGACCATTTATTCCTGTAGCTTCTGCATGGTACTCAGCAGTATACTTGTTTGATGTTGTTGTTCCTCCAACAGTATACTAGTCTCTTGGTGTTGATCTACACTCAACTGTATCCACATTTCTGGATTTATTTCCGAATTGGTTTGGGGTGTAGGTTCCCTTTCATTCTGGGGTACTTGATACATCGATCCCCTTATCATTAGTGTTTTCTATTTTCTGTGCCCAATTTTCCATGCAACAATTATTATCTAAGTTACCCTTTCGGGTCCCAGCATATGAACGTTTCTCTGATACCACCTGTAACATCAACATACATAAATAAATAAATAAAATATTTAATTTTTCCCTTATTATTATGATTCCTTTCAATCTAATAAAGGTTAACTATTTGAAATTATCATGGATATTTTAATTATCGCTGTAATTACCATACAGTTAAGTTATAAACTTTGTATGGTCACATTCAAATTCATAAACCTGAGTGTTTATCCCTATGATTAGGCACTTTCCGTATCAGATTTCTGTCCCTCAGCATTCTAACTTTATAAACTATGTTAAGTTTACATTTTATATTTATGATAATGATTTGACTGTGGGACTAACATGTCTAAATTGTCAAGTTAATATTTCAGCCACAATAGTACATACGAAAGCGATTTATTAAAGGTTTTTTCGTTCTACCCCTGTCAGGTGTTAAATAATTTGGGATTTGCTATGATATGTTGTACCTTGAAAATCATCTCTACATGGTTTATATTGCATTCTTGTGACATTTTTCAACCCTTTTCCCATTGAATCCAAGGTATGATATCTACAGTTGGGATTCTTTGGTACCGGTTTAGGGTATCGACCACCCCCCCAACCCTAATCGTCTTACTCACTCTACTCTCGTGAGGCTGGATGTGGCCGCTCTGCAACCTCTCTGCCACTATTGCTATGAATTCTTGGTTTCTTGCTCGCACCCTTAAAAAACTCACTTTCCTTGCACCCTTTGGCTAGGTAATGAGACCAATTGTCCATTTATAGTCTTTTAAGAGATGACTATGTTGTCAATACATAGTTTTGCTCTATGTTTCAGGTTTATGTTCAGTTACTTGCTTCCTTTTACTTAGTTGTCCACTTATTACTCCATTTAGTAGGTTCAATGTTTATTTTCAGTGTTTATGCTATTGTATCTCAGTTGTGGAGTGAAGCCCTTGATGTGGCTCCTAGCTTTCCGTTTTCTAGAGTCTGCTTCGACCCTTCGACTTCAACAACCCCCTATAATTTGAACAAAATTTGTCAAACATATATGTTTTAGTTACATTCAAACTTTCTCTGTCAATTCTTGAGTCAATGTGTCACTTTGTTGTGATTATCCGCGCAGGGTTTCAACATTGGGCCATATCGAACTTCATGGCTAAGGTAATACCTATGAACCCTGTGTTAATGAAATATTTTCTGGTAACTTTGGCTCAGAGATTGTTAATATTAAACCCTAATACAGTTTGGTTTCTATGTAGGCATTACTTCGGTTCCTATCAAGAAAATATTTCCATAAACAATATTCATTTCATCTTCATAATGTCGGCTTAATTCCGCTGTCATAGGTACATAGAATTTCAAGTTTGGTGGTTGACCCTAGATGCAAAACCACCCCTTCTTTCCTCTCTGGATATTTCCCGAGAACTCGTAGCCTCCATTATCATTTGTAACCTTTAGTGTTGTTTTTGAGTTTCTTTGTTTTGGTTAATTTACAGTGGGCCTCGCCCTAGTTGAGGGTTGTATTATTTGTATAATTTCACCCCTTTTAGATTGTTACTTCATCCAAACCATCGGCTCCAACTTGAGAAGGGTTTATTTCTTGACTTGACAAGATTTATATATATATAAATATATATATATATATATATATATATATATATATATATATATATATATATATATATATTTAAATGATATATCACACTGTTCTTTGTTATGGGTCTTGGTCTATTACCTTCATTTTTGGCACAGAGCCAGTTAGCTTTAAGGTAGCTTCTCCCTTGGGGTTGTATATTGTTTTGTATTTGAAACTTCACATTTCTGTTTGGATATCTGTACTCGAATCTGTTTCAAGGTACCTTTATAATGTGTTAGTTTGTTATTGGTTATCTACATATCATTTCTCCAGTCTCTTCTTTCGGCATGATATGATTTCTACCTTTTTTCAATAAGATAATTTTGTCTATATTATGGGTTATTTTGAAGCTTCAACTCATAACCATAATTATTTTACAATGTTTTGGTTTATATATATATATATATATATATATATATATATCTCCTTCAGACATAAGTATCATAAATATTATGGGAAAACTGATATTGTTTACTTAATTCTGTTTTCTTTTGGTGAATTTTCTATGCTCCAGTTAATAACGTAACTGAGTTATGGACCATCAAGAATTCTAAGTTACTTCTGTAACTCACTTTTCTGTGTAGAACATAGAATAATTAAAGGAAAATGACTTGTTCTGTCCAGGGTTTCTACCCTAGACTAAACTAAAAATTTTCCACCTTATAAAAAGTTTTTTATTTTATCTTTGGTATGGTTTCTCCTTTTATATTCTATAAAATACCTTCCCTTATACTAAAGAGAGTACCATACCTCTAGGAATGAAAAATATATGTAAATATTTACCAAAATTTTATTAATCATGCCTTCAATAAATATGCACATATTTATATAATTCAACATATATGGTTTTCTTATTATTTGACTGTAACGAAATCTTTAGCCAGATAAAATAATGATAAACACATTTACTTATTTAGAAATTAAACATTATTTTTATTATCTATAAAATAATCTACGTCTAAATAGAACTTTCATAGGCAGTTTTCCTAGCTCTTACCTTTCAAGCGAACTGTTTTCTTATCTCACTTTGGAAATTGTTGATGATGTCCTCCCTACCATGATGGAGCCTATTACATCCTCATCTCCCCCCGTGCTCAGCACCAGAGTAGCAATATTTAGTAGTAATTCTGGATAAGGGATTAGGACGTCTAGTCCAGTACTATTTTCTTTCCAGACTTCAAGGATGCTCAGTTTCGACTGGTCACCACGATGATTTAGATCACTGCTCATCATTGCTTCCATGGCTCTGTTAAATTGGCATGTGTTTTCTTCTTTTTACTTGGGAAATCCTGCTATAATTCCTTATATCTCTCAGCAAGGAAAATTCCTTTGCCTCTATTCCTTCCAGCTGCATCTTTGATGAACAAGTTCATTATGACTTCATAGATTTCCTCTTCGCTATGAGTTAGTCCACGAACTTATAACAGCAAGGTATTTTTTTTTTCTTACTGCATGTTTTATATTTTTGTTAATAGGGTTTCTTTATACAGTATGTGTTATTTTTCCTTAAATATTTCAAAACCTTCCAATACATTTGAACCATGATTTATACCAGTTATTACTGTTATATTATGAATTTTTTTATGGTAGGTACAAATTGGTTTTCTCTGCAATGTGTTTTAATTCCCAGTCAAGATTCTCTCACTCTCAACCATCGTCACTGGTGAGTAATAAGAACATTTCCTCTGGAATTTTCCTCACTGTTTTGAGTTGTAATACTCACCTCTACTTATTCTGCAGGCGAGGATTCCTTCCTTCGATGCTTGATCAATTACTAATTTAAAGTTCTGCTTAATATTTATTTTAGAATGAAGCTATACATCAAGGCTTGGATGTTATTGGGATTTTACTCTTGTGTAAATAATTTTCTTTTCCGTTCTCAAGAACTTGTTAGTTTAAAAATGAGGTTTTAACTGTGGGTTATGGACAGTGCCTCACTTGGCTATGTATAATTAATTTGAAGGCATCTATTGGAATATTAATGTTACCTCTTGTTTACTAAGTAAATCTCTGTCATTACAGATGATAGAATTTGAGCTTAGCTTAATAAATTAGGTTGTAGCTTACAGATTTTAACTACGACTTGTTCAATGGTGAAGAGAAATCATTTAATTGATATGTCAATGGTATTTTGCATCTCGCAGGTTGTTATTTTGATTGTAAGATTTAAGAGTTTCCTTCATAGTTTCTTTAGTGAAGTTCGTTCTCATTCCTGAGTTATTTTCTCATATTATTTGTTTATTTACAATTTAATTCTTCTACCACCTTGTTAATTTATACTTTCATTAGACTAAATTGCTGGTGTTTATATACAGTTCCACAATCTACCAGAATTGTTTAATTTGAGGAAACCCTCCTTTTAACTGTTTTCTTTTCTAAAGTGAATATGTTTACAATTTAAATGCTTAGTTTCCTTTCTCAAATGAGTTAACAAATCCTGTGTATTTAGAATTCCATTACTGGAATGTTCTCTTCTACACTGTTATATATATATTGATATCTGGAAAGCATATTCAAAATTATTTCGTACTGCATATATGATAAATATTCAATCAGGACATGATTTTATTTTTCCTTTACACGTTCCATTTCAGACTTATTTGTTTTACTTCTGTACTACTATTCTCTTTTCCCAGTTCAATATTCTTTCTTTATATAACTAGTTAGATAGTATGTCTGGACCATAACCGTCCATGTAATATCATATGCAGCAAGGACGATCTACCTAGAACCTTCTTTCGAGGGGTCTGGGTTTACGGTCCTCTTTTAGACATTTAAAGAGCAATGATGCTTTTCTTTATAATATATTATCTATAACACAAAAGAACATGAAATGTTTCCTACTGATTAACCAGATCTGTAACTTTTACAAAAATTCTAATTCAACAAATTACAATAAACATAATACTTATCTGTCTGCTTCTGTGACTGATATTATACCTCCCATCCATGAGTGAGGCTATTACGACCTCCAACTCTCCCCTGTGCTCTGAGCCTGAGCCGTATGGTTAATATAATTTCTGGAAGAGACCTCGGGACAATCTGGTCCAGTTTCCAATTCCATTATCCACAGAAATTTGTAGGATTCCTCTAGTTAATACCAATATAGGAATCTTTTTCCAATATTTTATTTTTTTTCCAATTCAAAAATAGAGAACCCCTAAACCTCACTGGGATTCCACTTTTATCGTCAGAGGTTGGGCAACTGTTTCAACTGAATTTTGTTCAACCAACTTTCAGATTTTGAAATTAATTTTTACCATCAGTATTTTACTTATGGAACCAATTCCATAATAAATTTCCATTATTAAAAATTAAATTTCTATCCACAATGTTTTCTTAAACAAAATAACCGTAAATGTTTGCAAAATCCTAACAAATAGCTTAACAATTATTTAATGAATAAACCAGTGGTTACATATTCCCAGATTACAAATTGATATTAAATGCAAATTATCTTCCTTCTTTGGACAAGAATTTTGTTTTAGCACTACCATTTAGACGACCATTTTACATGGGGATTAAATATGGTGTTCCTAGTGTAGAGTGGTTTCTGCACTGCCATTTAGATGACCATTTTACATGGGGATTAAATATGGTGTTCCTAGTGTAGAACGGTCAGGGTCCTTTGGCAACATTGGAGCCTCCCCCTACAGACCTTCCCAAGTGCTATATAGAAGCGAGAGAAGGAAATATCAATAATGAGAGATCAGAATACTTCACCAAGTATGATGATCTGAACGCATGGAATGATATGTATTGATTCAAAATCTATGGTCATTAATGGCATAGTTAAAAGAATTGTCAGAGATCTTTTCGCAAATATTTTTATTTGGAATATTGAATTTACGTTAGTTTTTATTAAATTTTTGTAAATTTGAGATTATTTTATAATAAAATTGAAATAGGAATTTTTGGAGAATTGAGAATTTTCAAAGATTCACTCCCATTATTACATCATTACATTAGATTCACTTTTGTCATTATTATTCATTTTTATTTTATGTTTCTTATAATTTATACTAGAAAGTCAAGTAATTATATTTGATATAAATAATTTTAAATGCATATATATATATATATATATATATATATATATATATATATATATAATAGTTTTATCCCTTTCATATATATAAACACATTTTTATTTTATATGTAAAAGAAGAGTGGTAAACGTTTGCAAATTTTAAATTAATTAATTTAATTATGGGGTTTTTAAGTAAATTTTCTATTTACATGAATAAGGAAGTTATATATATATATATATATATATATATATATATATATATATATATATATATATATATATATATATATATATATATATATATATATATATATATAAAGGTATATCAAGATAAAGCATCTTTTAATGAAGCACCAAAGAATTTCTATATTTGTAAAGATAATTATTAATGTTAATCAATTACTATAAGAAGTGATATGTTAAAGAAAAAAATCATTTCAAAGATTACAAGAAGAAAAAAAATATCTAAAACAAAATTTGAAAAGAGTAGAAGCAAAGTCATAGTAATCAATTATAGAGATATAAGGGTTTTTTTTCCTTATTAGGGCTTAATGTCTATCCATTTTTTATGACCTTAGAAGGTAGCTTTTTAGTGTTTCCCTAGTTTGGATTTGCTTAGCACTTTAATTTGCAAGTAAGTAGACACATGATACGAAAATTTTTAAATTAAAGAACTTTTGCAACATTGGAAAATTATTATTTTCCATGTAACTCCTAACATTCTTGAATAACAAAACTAACTTTCTGTGAATGGGGACTAGAATCAAATCTTGAGAGTGGGCCAAGTGAGCTAGAGAGCCCATGGTAGGTGATTACTTGTGGAAAGTATATGTTGTTGTAGCCCCAAAATATGGGTAATAATTTGCATAAATGTACTACCTCCATATCCACTTTTGCAAAAAGTTTCTCTATATACAAATGCAATTGAGGACATATGAGGGAGCCATAATGCAAGTGCTAGAATTCCAGCGCAATGCATTCTTACACAAAAATTTATTTTTTATTTTCCAAACATGATATAAATTCCAACTCTACTCACATACCATGAATGTGTTAAACATAATGACCCGTGTAGGAATCTCTCTCCTAGAAGCACTAATGTAAGGGAAGAACTAATTCTAGATCTAGAGGCCCAATACTTGTTTATCTTTACAATTTTATCATTTCCACATCGACAAGAATTCGGGTAAGGCACACCCAAGTATCATAATTGTATGTATGATGATAGAATGCTATAGACATGTTGGATGTATTTAGAGTAATGGATTCTACACACTTATGATGGATATTTTTATAAATAATATTATTATGCATGGTTTTATGATATTGTCGCCATTTTATTTTTATGGTTTCCCTCTTATTTATGCATGTGGTAATTTCCAATCTAGAATATTATTTACAATGATATCTACATAGTTATTTTAGGCTCTAGGAACATGATTGAATAAAATGGGTTGAATGATTGAATGAAATGCTTCCTAGGAAGATGTAGTTTTTGCTACTTTGCACAAGGAGTTCTCATATAATGCATGTTTTATAATACCCAATAATAAGGCATCACATACTTCATCATATGGGTTATTACATCGATACTCAATGAACTCTTTACATCAAAGAAAAGTTTTCATTTTGAAAACTTTCCCAAAATTTAAAATTTTTACCAGTAAATTTTGGAAGTGTTACCAGATCTATCTTCATCCATTCATCCTTGATTTTTTTTACTTAATCTACTTGTATTTTATATGCCTCGACTATGGCGAGAACCTTTGTGAGCTATTCAACGTATTTTGGATCTTCCTTTCGATTTTTTTCTCGATTTTATTCAGCCTTGCTTGATGACCCATGAAAGTCATTTTTATTGTGTCAGCCTTCTAGAAATGGACATCACATACACTTGATTATATTTAAAACTAAATATTTTAACATTCACTTTAATGTTAGTGCCCAACAACTACTAGCAACATTCCTAAGCTATTCTACACATATTCTTATGGAGGCTCATGACTACAGCTTATGCTAGGGACTCCTTTTATGGTGAGTGACGGTGACTCTTTCCTCTTTATATGGTGGTGGCTCTCTAGGATAATCACCCTAAAATTCTAGCAATTTGGTTTACAAACTCTCAATGATCTCTAGTTTCTACTTATGGACTAATGGATGCAAACTTTGATTTTCGGGCTACTCACAATAAGGAAGGCTCTTAGTGGAAGTCGCTCATGAGTTTCTTAGCTCCTTTACCTTGCTAAACATTGCTCTGATACTAATTGTTATTTAGAGGTAGATATAACCATCGAAACAGAAGACAAATAAGTACACAAGGTTCTTCTTGAAAAAATAAGTTTTATTCATTAATTATTTTCTCATATACATCCGTTGTTATTATCTCTTCTCACTTCACATTAAAATGACCCAACCATGAATATAGAAGCTCTAAACTTTCTAAATATGGAATCATGCAAACTCTAACTTTCTTTTCGTCATGCAAATTATGAATTGATGCTTTAACTAAACTTTTCTAACTTCACTTTAACATAAATAGATATTTTTATTTTCCTTAACTTAGATTTTATTGACAAGGCATTGAATTTTTAACTCCTTACTTGAATTATAATATTATAATTAACATGATTTCCTTCACTTAACTTAATTCTTCAAACCTTGCATGCATATGAGAGTACTTAATATTTCTATCAAGTGAAACATTTTTGATCTATGACAAAGTTGTGATCAATGGCAGTAAATAAAATAATAAATTTGGGGATAGGTTTGTATAAATTGTGTGCTCTTATAATTTTTAAATTACTATAGAAGGCTAGAGTTCACTTAGTTGTAAATCATTTGAATATTTGACAACTGTTAGGCCAATTGGGTTGTTGATTCTGCAATATTACTTTCATTGATATCATTTGCATATTGGTTATCCTAAGGAATGATTATTTGGAATGAATATATAACTACTTTAATAGGTGTTAAGCTTATGAATTTTAATAATCATGAAATTTAAATAGTGAGGCGTAGTATGGAATCACATACTTTCAGATTGAGAAAATCGATGAGATGAAATGAGCCACAATACACCACAAACCTATAGTGATGGGTCATCTGGGTGCGCTAAATCAAACTCCAATGTGGGTGACTATAGGGGCATGACAATGGATTTTTATATTTAATTAAAGTTTATGTGAGAGGTACTCTTTCAAACTCCTTCATAATTTATTTATATATATCTCTACCAATTCCCTAGTTTCAAATGATATCAATTACTAATATTACTTGCTTTATTAATAATGGATTCATGGTTTTATAATTACTACATGAAAATATTTACCAAAATATTAATACCTAACAATAAATTAATATTAAATAATACTAAAGTGCATTTTGTATATGTTTTTTACAATATTAGTAGAATTTTTTTTTACAATAAGAAAAAATTTAAATACTAAAATATTATCTAAGAAATAATTAAAATCCACGCGAGTTAGGCCAACCAAAAAATAATATTTTGTATCTATTTATTTATTATATTTTTAGAACTTGGTATGTATATTGTAATTTTTAAAAATCGAATTATCTTTAAATTGTTACTTTTATGTAATTTTTAATATAATTTTGAAATAAATATACATTCAATTAAATACTTGAAAATTAGTTAAAATTATTCTAAAATTTTAAAATTTTATATTTTAATGTCAGAATTAATTAAAAAACTAATATAATCAACATATTAAAATTTTATATTTAATTAAAAACGATTAATGAAAAAAAGAAAAATATAATATAAAAAAATTGTTATGATTAATTTCATGTGGTTGGAATATGTAGTTTAAAAATTTTAAAATACAATTATCCCTTATTCACTCATAAAAATTTCCCAAATGCAGTGACATACAATTTCTCTTTAATCATATCATCAGAGATCAAAGGGAAAAAAAGGGGAATTGATGACTGGGAAATCTTGCTAGGAAAAGCTGACACAATCTTCAGAGTCAACTACCCCCACAAAAAAAGAGAACAACAAATTGTTTTCTTTGTATAAGATAACACAAATGGTAAGTGAAATAACAACCTTTCTATAGGCGAGATACAGTAGTATCCTGCAAGTAACCTCCCATTTCAATTTAGGTATAGGTATGGGTTGCAACAATCCTGCTAGATGTTGATGCTTCACCTTAACCTCTTGACATTATAGACATTTGTTTAAATATTCAACAATATTCCTCCACATACCAGGCCAGAAATAAACTTTCCTGATTTCTGTCAGCATTTTCTAGTATCCTGGGTATCCTGAATAATTACTGCGGTGATATTCATTCAACTTCAGTTTTGTCAAACTCATCTGATTTGGAATATACAATTTTCCTTTAAAGGTTAAAAGCTGGTCCTTGTTAATTCTATAATGCAATGATCTTTCCTGTTTTTTGGTTTCCTCCATTTGTTGCAATAAGAACCGGTATTCAGGATCCTTCTCATCTTCTTATTTTATTTGATCCAGAAATTTACATTATACTTGATTTAATGAAGATTTCATATACACAATGAATTTTTCTTCTTAGGGCATTAGCCACATGATTTTATTTTCTTTTAACACACTAAATGCCAAAATAAAATTCACTTAAAAATTCATTCCACCTTGCTTGGCGAGTGTTCAAATCAACTTTCTTAAAATAGATCGTTAAACTATTGCGACTTGTATTCAACACAAATATTTTTCCCAATAAGTAATGTCTCCACACTCTAAGTGCATGCACTACCACTGTCAGCTCTAAATCATAAGCTAAATATCGATGTTCATGCTCCTTTAATTTTCTTGACTCATAGGAAACAACCCTTCCCTCTTGGGATAAAATTTCTCCTACTCCTTCCTTACAACCGTCAGTACATACTTAAAATTCCTTGTTAGGGTTTCTAACCTCAATACTGGGCAGTAGTCACAAAATGTTTTAACTTTAATTTGAAACTAGTCTGACATTCACTAGTCTATCTAAAAAATTTTCCCTTCCTCTGCAAGGATGTAATAGGAAAAAAAATCTTCGTGAATCCTTCTATGAAACATCTATAATACACAACCAATCCCATAAAATAATGGATATGAGCCACGTTCTGGGGTACTCTCCATTCCATGATAGTTTTGGATTTCTTCGGATCTACTTCTATACCTTTAGCGGAAATGACATGGCCTAAATATTGTATTTGTTCTTTGAAAAAATAACATTTATTGAACTTGGCATACAGTTGATGTCTCCTCAACATCTCCCACACTAGCCTTAAGTGCTCCTTTTGTTGTTCCATGGTTCTTGAATAAATCAAAATGTTTTCAATGAATATAGCAACAGACTTTCCCGAAAAAAGGTGAAATATGCCATGCATCAGACTCGTGAATGTTTCTGGTGCATTGATTAAGCCAAATGGTAATACAAAAAACTCATAATGCCCATATCTGGTGCGAAAGGTTGTCTTGTAAATATCGTCATCTTTGTTTCAAATCTAGTGATATCTAGATCTTAAGTCTATTTTCGAAAATATAGTCACTCCCTTTACCTGATCGAATAGATCATATATACGTGGCAGCAGCTATTTATTCTTGACTATCCTATAATCCATGCACATTGGGATGGTTCCATCCTTCTTCCTTACAAACAAAATTGGTTCTCCCCAAGGAGATACACTTGGTAGAATATACCCCTTATCCAATAGTTCTTTCGGTTTCATTTTCAATTCTGTTAGCTCGAGTACACTCATCCGATATGGTTCTCTTGAAACTAGTGTTGTACCGGGCATTAGTTCAATATTGAAGTCAATGTCTCTTTTTGGGGGTAAACCTGGTACATCTTCTGGAAATACGTCCATTAAATCTTATAACAACTGTATATTTTACAGCATAGGGGTATTTTCCTTAGAGTTAGCAAATCCCACTTGAATGTCATAAATATGACATCCTTTTCTGATGCATTTAGTAAAGCGAGATGATGTGATGGTACGTAATTGTAAAGGTTTCTTAATTCCTTGTAATTATTGGCATGTCTCATCCTCCACTCTAAAGTATATAACATTTTCCTTACAATCCACCAGATACTAGTGTCTTTCTAACTAGTCCATACCCAATAGTATGTCATAGGATCCCAAAGGTAGAATATTTAGTTCTAAATTTAACTATTGTTCTTTAATTTCCAAAGAACAGCTTGGAACCTTGGAAAGAACTCTTCTCTTTGCCCTAGTAACTAGCTATACCAGCTAGGGTTTTTGAATTTCTCACTTTGCAAGTTACAAATTTCTACTATTCGAGGGTTTAAATAACTTAAAATGGCACCTGGGTCAACCAAAATAGAAAAAATTTATGAAAATAACTTACATTCTAATTATATCATTGTTGGTTGGTAGTCTGTTTGCTGGTCTTCTAGAGTTGCATTAATTCTAGGAATATTTCGAGCCACATCTCCCACCGTAGAGGCTTCTTACAGGTTAGTTGTTGTTCCATTTCTTCCCCGTTGAGGGTTGTTCCTGTAATAGTGTCCCTCACCACACCCCCATCATTTTAGGGAAGGTTTCTGGGCTTGTCCATGTTCTATCTTACTGGAAGCCTATGTGGGTAATTCTTATATAGGCCATTTTGTTCTCTGATGATTTCCTCCAAATTTCTTGCTTGCTGATTTTCTTGCAGAATTCTTAAATTACTAGAGCTAGTATTTTTATAATTTGAATTATTTTTCTACCACTTCTTTGGTAGTCAGTTCCTGCCTATTTATCCTTTTGCCTTGGACTATTGGTAGCACATTCATGATTTTTGAATTTCGTTGTCCATTGTCCTTAGACTCACGAATTAGATTTGTTCCTTCATGTGAGCAGGTAAATTGCTCTAGAACTGTTGAACCTTAGCCTTCTCATCTCTTAGGTAAGGCACATATCTTAATAAGGATGTGAACTTGGTTATGAATTCATCCACTATCATATGTCCCATACTTGAATGATGAAATTCCCTAGAATTTTCATCATAGAGACTTTATGTTAAATATTTGAAATATAGTTGGAATTCATCTCATGTTACATTTAATCTTCGACATTTTGAACATTTTTGACTTCCTCCCACCACAGAGTAGCTTTCTCTCTCAAATAATGAATGGCCAAACGAGCTTTAAGGTTACTGCTATATTCATAAATCTGAAATTACTTTTTGATATTAATTAACCAAGCTTCAACCACTTCTTTGACTTCCCCATCAAAATTAGGTGGTTTGATTTTTCGGAACTCACGCTTTAGTTCCACTTTTTGTTTATTTATCTCTTGTTGATCAGACACATTACCAGATTCAGCTTCATTATAATTTATGTTCTTATTTCTTTGTTGTGAATAAATCCCTTTTATTCTGTCATTAGTTTTGTCATTAGTTTATCATTATCATTCGTTTTCTCCCTAAGTGTCCCTTTCAGGACTAGGTTGCACCACTCTTTGATTCTGCTTGTCGGAAAGGATTTTTAGTAACCTCTCCTATTCGTGCATCAATATTTCATTGTCACTCCTTACTCGGACCATTTATTCCTGTAGCTTCTGCACTGTACTCAACAGTATACTTGTTTGATGTTGTTGTTCCTCCAACAGTATACTAGTCTCTTGGTGTTGATCTACACTCAACTGTATCCACATTTCTGGATTTATTTCCGGATTGGTTTGGGGTGTAGGTTCCCTTTTATTCTGGGGTACTTGATGCATCGATCCCCTTATCATTTGTATTTTCTATTTTCTGTGCCCAATTTTACATGCAACAATTATTATTTAAGTTACCCTTTTGGGTCGCAGCATATGAGCGTTTCTCTGATACCACCTGTAACATCAACATACATAAATAAATAAATAAAATATTTAATTTTACCCTTATTATTATGATTCCTTTAAATCTAATAAAGGTTGACTATTTGACATTATCATGTATATTATGATTATCACTCTAATTACCATACACCTAAGTTATAAAGTTTGTATTGTCACATTCAAATTCATATACCTAATTATTTATCCCTATGATTAGGTGCTTTTTGTATCGGATTTCTGTCCCTCAGCATTCTAAATTTATAAACTAACTTAAGTTTAAATTTTATATTTATGATAATGATTTGACCGTGGGACTAACATGCCTAAATTTTCAAGTTAATATTTCAGCCACAACAATACATAGGAAAGGAATTTATTAAAGGTTTTTTTGTTCTATCCCTGTTACGTGTTAAATGATTTGGGATTTGTTATGATACATTGTACTTTGCATATCATATCTCCATGGTTTATATTGTATTCTTGTGACATCTACCAACCCTTTTCCCGTTGAATCCAAGGTATGATATCTACGGTTGGGATTCTTTGGTATCAGTTTAGGGTATCGACCACCCCGCCAACCCTAACCGTCTTACTTACTCTACTCTCACGAGGTAGGATGTGGCTAGTCTGTAACCTCTCTACTTCCATTGCTATGAATTCTTGGTTTCTTACTCGTGCCCTCAAAAACTCACTTTCCTTTGTAATATTCCTAATTAGCGACAACTAATTGGAATAATTTATTTTTTTTAGTTTTCCGTATATAGTTTGTAAATAAATAAAAAGTGAGTGAAGAGGGTCTAACTCACTTAAGTGAAATAATACATCCACATAGTAGCACAACGTTGTGACTTAAGTGGGATTCAAGGGGGTCATAACACCACGTAGAGGAGGAGGCCTACGTTGATCTGCAATCGTGAGAACAAAGAATTTCTCATACAAAGATTGACTGTAGAGGGCATTCACCAGATATTTCACCTTTACTAGAAAGGATGAATCCGGAGGCTACCTGGCCCTTCTACAGACTCTGCCTAAAGAAATAAAATGTAATCACTAATGATCTTGATCAATGAAAGTATTTTTAAGTTAGAAGTATTCATTGATGTTTTTATGTATGAATAAGCGAGAATATATATTACGCAATTGAAGTATGAAAGGTTGAATAAGTAAAATAACATACATTTATTTACGCATAAACTTGTTTGGAAAAAACACAATATGCAATTTATTGTTTCTAGCTATAGGAATCTACAAAAATAAATATTAAATATATCGAGTGACAGTGAGATAATTATTTAGCGGTTCACTCTGTACAGGCTACCTACTACTGGGTTCAACTTCTCTGGTCAAGCTTGATCCTCATGATTAAATGTGCAGGCGGGGATTACATGTACCCTGGCCAAAATGAAAAAATGTTTTAAAAATAATTTCAGAGGGCCAAATACGATCTAAAACAACTTATGACTCCTCCATTGGACTGGTGGTCCAATCGACTCTCTTTCCCGCAAGCCTTGACATAAACGATCAAAAACGTTGTAAAATTCGCAGATAGAATACCCTGGTGGCTCCGCAAACACTTCCAACAGCTCCATAATGATCTCTACACCCAAAATATAAAAAAAAATCGTCTCAAAAGGCCTCTCCTAGCCAAAGTTATGCCACATTTACTCCATCTTCTAGTTGAACTAAACAAACTCCAGTTAAATCTGGAGACACTGCCAGTTAACCCCGACAAAATAGGGGTGGCGCTATATTTGGGGGTTCCGCCAAATGTGAGGGTTGAAGAAACGGGACGTGGGGGTCATATGACCGCACCCGACGTTGAAATGGTTTAAAAACTGGAGTTAAATGCGGCTTACAATAAAGTTAAACCATAAACATTAAACCCCCGGGCTATTAACACGGGACCACGTCCCAGCACTGCGCGCCGATGATTAAGCCACGGGTTATATGTCGGAGGTTATATGTGTACGGGGCTGGCCCGTAAGGGCTGTCCCCTTTATAGTCCCCGCCCATTCAACCACAACGTTTAAATATATGTGCGGACCAATGTTTTAACAAGAACCAAACCATGGTCCAATGGTTAAAACTGTTGGTTGTTAACGCGCCCACCCGCTTTCGATTCCGGCCGACTCCATATATAAATTTTTGAAATTCCATTCCAAACCGACTTGGGGGGCCCACGTGGCGGCCTCTGGGCTAGCCACGTGGCGCTCTGTAATTGGCCATAAGCGGAGTATTCCGTAGAATATTCTGTGGAATATTCCCAGAATATTCTGTGGAATATTTTTTTTTAATAAAAATAATTTTTTTTCCCAAAGTCAAATTTTGGCCTTTTTTAACTGAAATTGAGAAAATTCAAAACTGAATATCTTCCTCATACGGAGTCGGATTTGAGTGTCGTTCATGGCATTGGGATTGTATTGACGAGCACTTTCCATTCGATCTGTTTTGGAGCAATTCTGAGAAACTTCATTTTTGAGCATTTTTCTTCAAGAGACTTGATCTCCTGATCACACCTCCCAAATGGGAAGCTTTTGGACCCTCAAAAGCTTTCTGATTACTGAAACTAATGATGTGGAGATTGATTCTCCACTCTTCCACCCTTAAACAACTGAAATCTACTCGATTTCATCAATTGAAGCTTTTGAGAAAATGATAACCTGTCTCTGGAATCAACTGATCTACCATTGCTAAAATTGACGGAGTCATGTTGCAAATGATTAAAATTTGCATAACAGCAATTGTACTTTGCAGAAAATAAAATTTCTCTACATTGATCAGACTTCCAGAAAAACTTAAAATGACTTTCACCTTGCAAACTGTTCCCATGGCGAATTGTACCATTCTGAAACCAACTTTTTCCCATGCTGAATTTTTTGTCCTTCTTGCTTGTACTGCTCTGCATTGACACTTCATTTTCTGCATTGGCTGACCCAAAAGGAAATTTGCGCAACATAACATCATATTTTCTCAAAGACAAACTATTATCAAACTGAGACAAATTATTAGCAACATCATAAGAAGGCAAATGCTCAAAATCTGGTCGTTTCAACATCAACAAAGTTAGACTTTGACTCACATTAACCAATCTTTTCAATTGACCTGCATGTAGTAAAGAAGATTCCATCTTCTTCTTATGAGCTCTCACAATGTATTCTTTACCATCTTTGAACAAGTGATACTTGTTTTCATGGCGATGAAAGATGGCCTTCTTGTCAAATAAATAAGGACTTCCCAAAACAATACCTGAGATATCAAGCGGCACCACATCAAGTTCCACTGTGTCAAGAAAGTGTGCAGTTATTACAAAGCGCAATATGCACTTTCTTGAGACTTGCAAGTTGGCATCCTTGCAGATCCATCCAAGTGGATAAGGCTTCGGATGTGGAATGGTCTCAAGTTTCAGCTGCTTGACCAAATCTTTAGAAATAAGATTCGCTTGTGACCCACTATCAAATAGTGTGTCAATTTTGGTGTGTTTGGAAATTACCCTCACATGGAAAAGCTCTATCCTCCTCTTTTCTTCATGAGTATCTTTGTGACAATTCAAAGAGCTAGAACTAGGAATTGTGTCTTGCACCACTTCTTTCCCCTTAATGTTCTTCAAAACCATGCCTATGCTTTTTGTCTCATCTCCTAAGTCTGACCCTAAGTCTTGCTCAACTGTTGCAACAGTTTTCTCCTTTTCTTTGGTCTTGTTTTTGTTCTTGTATTTTTCTGGCTTCAGTTCAGGATGAAGCTTCCAACAATGATCTTCATCATGACTTGTCTTCGAACAGTTCTTGCAAAAGAGCTTTCCTTTGTCCTTTCTTGAATTTGCAACTCTCTTCTTTCCTTTGTTTTTAAAAGTACTATCCTCATCAAAAGCATCAAAAGCATTCTTTCCTCTAGCTTCTAAATGTGTAGCCTGCACACAGACTTCATCTAAGCTGGTAGGATTGAACAATAGAATAGTATGTTGCAGATAATTGTGCAAACCTCCTATGTATTTCAACAAGGTGTCTTGACTTTGTAAGTCTACTCCAAGTATAAGTGCTCTCCTTCTAAACTCTTGGGTATAATCTTGCACATTTTGACCTTTAAGTTGCCTAAAATTTTGCCAATTCATGATTGCTTTCTGAATATGAGCAAGAGGATAAAACTATTTTTTAATAGCAGTAATAAACTCATTCCATGTTAGAGTTATCTTACCATGCTTTTTAATCTCCTCTCTAGTCTTGGCTTCCCACCAAACCAAAGCTGCTCCATCCATTCTCAAAGAGGCTAATTGGAATTTTGTTTCATCATCATGAAAATTCTGAATCCTTAGATAGACTTCCAGCTATCTTATCCAGTTATCCAATTTCTCTGCATTAACATCACCATTAAACATTGGCAACTCAAACTTTACATCAAGCTTCAACAAAGGATTTTTAAAAGAGGTTTTTGTTTTATGTGACTGATTAACAGAAGTAGAAGAGGATGATGTGGAGGAAGAGGATGACGATGGAGATGAAGGATCACCATTTCATCCATTCCCTTTGTTAGACTCATCTTTGTCTTTCTTTCCTCCTGAAGAATCTCCTTCTTCTCTTTGGTTTCTAGACCCTTCTCCAGCAATCCTATCATTTCTCTCCTGGTATAGGATCCTAACCATCTTAGTCAAATCCAAGAAAGCTTTTCTAAAGACTCTTTCTTCTTCCTTGGGATCCATTTCCTCGTGTACTTCTCCTTCTCTGGATGACATGTTTGTGGCTGATTCAAAGGCTACTGAGGATGAAATGGAAGGTGGATGTAATGGCACTCTAGCCCTCCTTGGTTGAGGATTAACTTGTTCTCTAACCAATTAACCTTCCCCTCTTTGCAGTTTCAGCCTAGTAAGCATCAAATTTTGCAAACTAATACAATTTACTTGCACAAATTTCACAATCTCTTAAGAAAAACCTAGAGCTTTGATACCAACCTGATCTGCAATCATGAGAACAAAGAATTTCTCATACAGAGATTGACTGTAGAGGGCATTCACCGGATATTTCACCTTTACTAGAAAGGATGAATCCGGAGGCTACCCGGCCCTTCTACAGACTCTACCTAAAGAAATAAAATGTAATCACTAATGATCTTGATCAATGAAAGTATTTTTTTTTAAGTTCAAAGTATTCATTGATCTGTTTTTATGTGTGAATAAGCAATAATATATGTTCTGAAATTGAAGTGTAGAGGTTGGATGATAAAATAACAAGTTTTTTTTACTGTATAAACTTGTTTGGGAAAAGCATGCTTATGAAAATTTACTGTTTAAACTATTAGAATCTGAAAATAAACAGCCAAAATATACAGAGTGGTAGCAGATAATTGTTTAAGCGGTTCACCCCTCTCTTGGGCTACCTCCGCTGGGTCCAAAAGCCTCTAATTAGGCTCAGTCCTCCTTTGATTAAATTCTTAAAATGAGATTACATCTGTATAAAAGCCTCAAATGGAAAAATAGACTGCAAAAATAGATTCAGAAGACCTTTACACCCAAAATAAAATAAAAAATTCGTCTCAAAAGGCCTCTCCTAAACTCAAAGTTATGCCACATTTACTCCATCTCCATTGGCCTAAAAAAACTCCCGCTAAATTTAGTTATCCGACACTAATTTGGCAAATCCGCCTAAATTAGCTGCGCGCTCCAAAATCAAGAATCAAGAACCGTTAGCATTTAATGTTTGAAGACGTGGCCACATGAAACTTATCCGCAAAAAAGATTTATGCTAACCAACAAACTTTGAAAACCGTGGAAACAAACCCGCCGTGACTTACGTTCACATGGCAATTGGTTTTAATAACTCGTTAACTCCGCCTGTTTGACAATTCCGCTCCACCTTTGAAATCACGTGGTGCCTTGAAACCCATGTATTAAATCCACATACATACGTTACCCACGTATGTGCTTTACACATCACCCAAAGCCTTTTTAAACCCACGTAATAGCACATGTGCCCATTAAAAACATTTGAATTATGGGTTTTAAACTCCATTTAATAACATTTTCAATTTGAAACTTTAAAATATATGTGTAGGTTTGATATTTTACTTTTAATAAGGTTTAATACAATTCTTTTTAATAATTAATTAAAATATATAATTATTAATATAATATATGATTTAATATATAAAACCATATAAAATATTAAAACTATATAATTTAATTAATCTATTAAACCTTAATAAAAATAAAATTATTCCACCACAATATATTAAAAAACTTTTCTTTCAAAATTGAAAGTTATTGGGCAAATTCAAACTGAAATATCTCATCCATACGGCAACGGATTTGAGTGCCGTTTGCGGCATTGGGATCGTATCACCGAGCTCTTTCCAGTCGATCTGTTCCGGAGAAATTCTGAGCAACTTCATTTTTGAGCATTTTTCTTCAAGAGACTTGATCTCCTTACAACAAGATCCCAGACTTCATTACTCTTCATAGAATTCATCTCTTCCTTCATGGCATCGTACCATAATTTTGAATCTTCTTTGCAACTCATGGCTTGTGAAAAAGACTCGGGATCATTTTCGGCTCTAATGTTGTAGTCAGATTCTTGCAGATACACAACATAATCATCATGAATTGCTGATCTCTTTGGTCTAGTAAATATTCTTAATGTTGTACCACCATCTTCCTGATAAGTATGTGGTTCAACTCATTGTTCAAAAATTCTTAGCAATTCTTGAACTATCTGATCTACTGGAATGTCGTCAGCAGCTTGTGGAACTTCAACAATTGGTTGTTCAACACCAGTTTGTACTTGAGGGGTGCTTTGAACAATAACCAATCTATCACTTGAGGTGGAAGGTTGAGATTCTGAATGATCCTTCTCAGAAACTATGTTCCTGGTTTGATCGCTCCCACTGATCAAGTCATTTTCAAGAAACTTTGCATTTCTTGATTCCACAATCCTAGTGCTGCGAGATGGACAATAAAATCTGTAACCTTTAGACCTTTCAACATATCTAATGAAATACCCACTAATGGTCCTTGGGTCCAGCTTCTTCTCTTGTGGATTATATATTCTCACTTCAGATGGGCATCCCCAAATGCACATATGTCGCAAACTTGGTTTCCAACCTTTCCATAATTCAAATGGCGTTTTAGGAACAGCCTTGGTTGGAACTCGGTTTAATATATACACTATTGTCTTAAGTGCTTCAGTCCACAAGGATTTAGGAAGATTAGGGCTGCTAAGCATACTCCGCACCATGTCCAATAATGTTTGGTTTCTTCTTTCTGCTACACCGTTCTGGTCAGGTGAACCAGGCATGGTGTATTGGGTAGCAATCCCATGCTCTTGAAGAAATTTTACGAATGGCCCAGGTGCTTGTCCATCTTCTGTGTATCTACCATAATATTCTCCACCTCTATTTGATCTCACGATTTTAATTTTCTTGCCGCATTGTTTCTCTACTTCAGCCTTAAAGATCTTAAAGGCATCTAATGCTTCGCTCTTTTTATAAAGCATGTAGAGATACATATATCATGAGTAATCATCTATAAAAGAGATGAAGTATCTCTGACCATGTGAGTCCATGTCTGGACTACATATATCAGTATGTATGATCTCTAATATGTCCGAACTCCTATTGGCACCTTTCTTTGACTTGTTGATCTGCTTTCCCTTAATGCAGTCCACACAAGTCTCAAAATTAGTAAAATCCAGAGTATTAAGTACCCCTTCATTTACCAATATTTTAATTCTTTCTATGGAGATATGACCTAGTCTCTGGTGCCATAATTTAGAGGAATTTTCATTAATAACACATCTTTTAGTGCCAATGTGAACATGCATTGAATCATAAGTGACATTTTTTTGTAAATTAATGCAATAAAGACCATTAGACAAAATACCATTCCCAACAAAATCAGATTTATAAAATAAACTGAAGGATGTTTCTGAAAAGTTAAAGGAATATCCAAAAGGTACAAGCCTTGAAACTGAAATCAAGTTTCTAGAAAAACTTGGTACATAAAAGTTCTTTTCTAATTTTAAAACAAAGCCACTACTTAAAGTTAAATATCATGTTCCTATAGCTTCCACATGCGAGCCCATCTTGTTTCTTGATAAGATGCTTTGCTCACTACCCACTGACTTTCTTAGGTTTTGCAAACCCTACAAGGAATTCGAAATGTGAATTGTTGATAAAGAATCAATCCACCAGATGTTAATATTGACATTAACCATATTAGATTCATAAAAAACAAACGAGATTGGATTACCTTTGTCCGCAAGCCATTTCTGAAATTTAGCGCATTCCTTCTTCATGTGTCCCTTCTTTTTACAAAAGAAACACTTGGAATCCTTCTTGATATTGGCTTGGGGAGGTATTTTACCTTTCTCTTTCCGATTGGCTTGAGATTTTCCATTTCCTCGCGTCACCAGCATTGCACTTTCTCCCATTTCCATCACCAGTCTCTCTTCCTCTTGAACACACATGGTCATGAGTTCATTAATTGACCATTTATCCTTATGTGTGTTGTATGAGATTTTGAAGGGTCCGTATTGGTGCAGAAGGGTGTTCAGGATGTAATGCATCAGGAAATACTCTGATATTTCAACCTCGAGTTTCTTCAATTGAGCCACAGTGTCCCTCATTTGCATGATGTGCTCGCGCACACCTTTCACACTAGTGAGCCTTAGGGATAAGAATTTCATGATTAGGGTGCTTTCTAGGGCCTTGTATGAAGTGACGAATTGATCATCAATTGATTTCAACAAGTCTTGGACCTTTTCACGCTGATCAACGAAACCACGAATACCAGCTGAAATTCTAGTCTTAATGAACATCATGCTCAGTCGATTAGATTGTTCCCATCGTTCATAAAGCGTGATGTCCACTGCAGTGCTGGTATTAGTGAGTTTTAGTGGTTCATCTTTCCTAATAGAATAGTCTATGTCCATCCACCCCAAATGAAGGAGAACTCTCTCCTTCTAGACCTTATAGTTATCTCCCTTAAGTTCAGGGATATCAGAATGAATTTCAGAGAAATTTGCAGGTTGTGCAACTGCATAAAATTAAAAATCACATGCTTATGTTAAAATTGAGGCATAAATAAAATTTCATGCTTTACCAATGTAAATCATGCTTTAAAATTGAATCTAATGACATAAAAATTGTCTGTGGACTAAATTTTCAATTCAAGTAGATTCAGTTATTCTTTACGATAGAATTTATCAAACTATTCACTTAATTCATAATTCTAAGGGTATATTATGATTATAATTTGATATAAATTCTATCTTAGTTTTGAAACTTTATGATAAAACTATATATTCATAACTCCTGTGGGTAAGTTATGAATATTTTATCCTAATTAATTACATAAATATAACAAAAATTCCCGTGGGATAAAATTTATTATATTTAGTATAATTAATTACAATTAATGTCTAAATATTCTTTATGTGATCCTAATCAATCATAATATATAATTTTATTTAATTAGAGATGCTGTGGCTATTCTCTAATCAATTAAAATTATATGGATCACTAGACATTGTTTACATAAAAATTAACTTGATAGGAGAATAATGATAATTTGCATGAATAAAACTATAATATTCATGCATAACATTTAACGATGAGTCTCGTATACTCATCCAAAATAGCATGTAAGCAGAAATAATTAATTCATGAAAATTAAATTGCACAACAATTATCCAAATTGCATATAATTAAACTAAACAAATATTATAAGCATAAAAATTGAGCAAAAATTAGACATATTTCTAAATAAATGCTTTAATTCAGAAAATTCTCAAAATTTGACATTTACCCAAACATGTCTATAATCACCAATGCAGAGATAAAAATTTCTTTGATACCAAATGTAAGTTTAATAACGATTCTATAATGCGGAATAAATACTTAAAAAGAATTGAAAAATAAACTTTAATGCCCGATAAATCATACCTCCAGCCATTGATGCTACTCACACTACGATTTTACAGAAAAAAAAAATAGTGAATCTTCGATCGCTGGAAAATATATCTTTGCTCAGAAACGCTGTTTCTTGAAGCCTTAAACCCGCTGAAGAAATTATAGAGGAACTTGTTCTCTGCATCAAATTTGCAGTTGAAAGAATCCTCACAAGCAGGAGTCAACAAGTACCCACGATTTCGTCTTATCACTCACAGAATCTAGAAGATTTCTAGACCAAAAAATTGTTCTAACATTGGATCGATCTGCAGGGTTTCACACCATAACTCACACAGAAAATGAGAAAAGGATACAGAAAATTTGAAGGGACTTCCAAGCTCTGCTCACTCTAACTTGATGGTGTAAAACTGAAGGGGATTGAGTTAGTGAGCTTGGGGACCAAACAGAAGTATTTATAGCCAATCTTCCATCAAGCTTCCATTGGCTATGTGTCAAGTGTTCCACAAATCATGGTAGAGAACTGCAGTGGGAGTAATGGACCACTTCAAAAGCTCCCAACAAGAAAATTAATTAACTGCAGTTGATTTCCGTAATTTAAGGAAATGACTGCAGTTGGTTTCCATAAATTAAGGAAATCACTGCAGTTGGTTTCCAGAAATAATTAACTGCAGTTATTTCCAGAAATAACTGGCCGTTGGGAGAGGGAGTATAACAAAAGCATCAGCCAGACACCACTCCGGCATCTAGAATGTTGTAATGCGCCATCTAAGAAGCCCGCAGAGTAGTGAATTTCAATGAATGTCATAAGCTTTGAGAAGTCCACCAGAAGCCTCTGCACTGTTCTCAGTTTTTCCAAGTATTTTCTCAGTTGCAAAATGCTAATTACTAAATGCAAATCTTAAGATTTTCCGGCCTGGTTCGGTATTAAAAATGTATTTAAGATAGTAGTATTTATAAACTCCAAAAGGTAATCTATTCAGGTTTTATCTGCCTTTTCTTTTCCGTGTAGTTGTTTATCTTTAAAAAAAAATGGAGTTTTTATTTGAAATCAGGAAAAAAAATTGTCACTAAATATTGATATTTTCTTTGTTTAAATTAATTTTTTGATTATAATATATAGATTTATCACCCTGAAAAT